>JAJTUV010003961.1:0-24276 GCA_021653895.1 Mastomys natalensis | reverse complement strand
AAATTTTTTTTTTTTTTCAAATAAATTTTAAGTTAAAAGGGTTGTTTTAATTTTCAAAATGTTCCTTTACGTTTTTTTTCACGAAAATTAAAAATTTTTGAATTTGTTGAAAAAGTTTTAGAAAACCCCAAAAAAGTTTTTTGGAAACCCAAACAATTTTCTAAATACTTTCCTGTCCTATCATTTTCAGCCTTTAGTAGTTTACCCAAATCCCACCATTGATTTTATGACTACAGGCTAACCATTTATTTACAGAGGTTTCAGCTGTAAACCCAAAAATTGTACTTTCGTAAAAAAAATTAATAGGGAAATACAAGGAAAATGTTATACCAAAAGAACACATTTTAAACACGTTTAATTAACCACAGTGTTTTCAGTCAAAAGTGATAAGCTGGGTCTCCCCAAATTAATCATTCATTTTCTACACTTTCTCATTATTTTGATTCAGGGGTTTCACCCTTAAGCGAACTTTGATCTTTTTTAAAACAAGGTATTGAAGGCAGAGGATGTTGGGCCAATCAAACAAATTCTAAATGACTTTATAAAGTTGAACCCATAGTTTTTGGCCTTCAATAAATAATCTATTCCCTAAATTTATTTCCATTCATTTTTTAAACCCTATTTTTGGGTTTTGTTCAGAGGATTTCAGTTAAACAGAATATTCTTGTTTTTTAGAAAATTTAATGAAAAGCCAAGACATGTAAAAAACCAATGGAAAAAATAAAAAAAAATAAATTTAAAATTCCCTTTTTACCCCCCAAAATTTTTTTTTCCCCTTTCTGAAAGGGGGGGATTTCCCAAAATTTTTTGGGGGTTTTCAGTTTAAACTTTCTGTTTTTTTTAAAATTTATAAAGCAAAACTTTTTTTAAAAAAAAAAATTTTAAACCCAAAAAACCCTTTTTGGCCCAAAAAAAATTTTTAAAATTCAAAAAAACCCTTCATTTTTTGGTTCTTTTTAAATTTTTTTAAAAATTTTTTTTTGTTCTTTCGTTTTTTGCAATTTTTTAATTATTCAAAACTTTTTTTTTTTATTCAAAACAAGGTTATAAAAATTTAAAATTTTTAAAAACCCAAAAAAATTTTCTTAAAATTTTCAAAAATTGCTTATTTTTTGTTAAAATTTGGGTTTTTTTCTTTTTTTCAGGACTTTTTTTGCTTTTATTTGTCCATTGCTTTTCAGTGAAAAAAAAATTTTTTTTTAAAGAAAAAGTGGATATGAAAACCAAAAGGAACAAGTGTTTATGCCGAACCCAAAAACAGCTCCCCCCCTTAATTAACCTCCCAGTGGTTTCACCCTTTTTGTTGTAGTACTATTTCCTCCCATGGTTGCTTTTCATGAAAATTAAAGGGTATACGGTTTATATTGAAAGAGGATTATGTAAAAAAAAAACTTGTACTTTCTTAAAAAACAATGAAGAAAAAAAAAAAGGAAAGGTTAAAACCGAATAAACAACATTTAAACGGGTTCACATGTAACCTCCTTTCAGTGTTTTCAGCCTTTTTGTTTACCCAGGCCCCTTTTGCATTTTTTTTTAAGGGAATTTCTGTTTTTGGTTCAGGATTTCAGCCTAAAGCAAAAAACTTCTTGACTTTTTAAGAAAACAATGGATATGAAAACCCCAAGGAACGGTGTTTAAAAACCAAAAAAAAACTGATTTCCATTAACCCTTTTCTTTTTTCCTTCTAGTTTTTATTTTTCCCCCAAAAATTTTTATTTTGAATATACAGGCTAGTTCTGTTTTTTGGGGGGGGTTTATTTAAAGAAAAAAAATTTTTTTTTTAAAAAAAATTTATGAAAAAAGGAACATTTTAGAAAAAACCAAAAAAATTTTTTTTAAAACAAAAATCCATTCTTTTTAAAATTTTTAAATTTTCCAAAAGGGGTTCTTTTTTTTTAAAGTTTTTCCCCAAATTTTCCTTTTAAAAAAATTTTTTCTTTTTAAAAAAATTTTTTAAAAGGTTTTTTTTTTAAAAAAAAATTTAAAAAAACCCCACAATAAAATTTTTTTTTTTTTTAAAATATTTTAAACAAATTTTTTTCCCATTCATTTTCGTTTTTTGGGGTTTTTTATCTTTTTTTTTTTTAAAAAAAAACAAAAAAAAAGGGTTTTTTTTTTTTTAAAAAAAAAAAAAAAATTTTTTGTTCAAGTAAAAAAAAAAAGTTTAAAAACCAAATAAAAACTTTTTTTTATTTTTGGGTTTTTGTTAAAGGGTTTTTTCACTTTTTCAAATTTTTTTTTTTTTTATAAAAAAAAAATTTTTTTTTAAAAAATGGAAAAACCCAAAAATCCTTTATTAAAATAAACAATTTAAATTTAATTTTTTAATTTTCAAAATTTTAAAAAGTTCCTTTTTTTTTTCCATTTTTGTTTTATTTTTGAAAAGTTTTTAAAAGGGTTTTTTTATTTTAAAAAATTTTGCTTAAAAACCCGGTTTTAAAAAAAAAAATTTTGCCCCCCAAAAAATAAAAAAACCCCAAAAAAAATGTTTTCCTTTTCCCATTAAAATTTCCCTTTGGTATTTATTTTTTTTTCCCCTTTTTTTTTAAAAATTTCAGTTTTTTTTTTTAAATTTTGCAAAAAAAATTTTCCTTTAAAAAAAAATTTAAAAAAACCAAAAAATTTAAAAAATCCCAATTTTAAAGTTCAACAAACTCTATTTTTACTTTCTATTTTTTTAAACCTTTAAAGGGTTTTTTTAAAAATTTAACCTTTTTTATTATTTTAAATTTGCAAAATGTTTTATTTCAAAAAAACGTTTTTAAAACCAAGGAAAAATTTAAAAACCTAAAATTTTTAAAAAAAAATTTTTTTCGCTTTTTTTAAAATTTCATTTTTTTGGGGGTTATGGTTTTTGGGTTTTTTTTTTTTCAGTTTTTACCAAAGGAAAATTTTTCTTTTAAAAACAATTTTTGATTTTAAAGATTTTTTAAAAACCCAAAAATTTTTCCACCCAAAAAAAAATTTCCCTTTTTTTTCACTTTAATTTTATTTTTCTAATTTTCATTTCCCCAAAAAGGGCTTTTTTTTTTAAAATAAAGGGGTGAAAAATTTTTAAAATTTTCAAAAAATTTTTAATTAAAAAAAAGGGGTTTTTTTTGGGAAAAAAAACCCAAATTTCAAAAGTACTAAATTTTTTTTCATTTTGGATTTGGAAAAAAAAATTTTTTTTTTCAAAAAATTTTTAAAAATTTTTAAGATTTCCCAAAAAAAAAACCAAAAAAACCCCAGTTTACGCATGGAATAGAAAAACCCAAACATTTTTCCCCCTTTAAAAAATTTTTTAAATTTCTTAAGGGTTCTTTTTTAAAACCCTTTTTTAAAAATGGGATGGTTTTTAAAATTTTTAAAAATTTTCCTTTCCTTCCTTTTTTTTTTAAAAAATTTTAAAAAAAATTTTAAAAAAAATCCAAAAATTTTTACGGGTATTTTTTTTAAAGTTTCTTAAAAAATTTTAAAATTTTAAAAAAATTTGGTTTTTTAGCCCCGGGGTTTTTTGGGAAAAAAAAATTAAAGCTTTAGGAAAAAATTTAAAAAATTTGTTTAAGAATTTCTAAAAAAAATTTTAACCCCGAACGGCCAAAATTCAAAACTTCCCAAAAAACCCCTTCATTTTTTTAAAAATATTTTAAATTTCAATGTTTAAATCAAAAATGTTAAAATTTTTATCTTAAGGAAAGGGGTTTTTTTTTTTGGGGTTTAATTGTTAAAAAAAAAAAAATTTTTTTTTAAAAAAGGGAAAAATTTCCTTTTAAAAAATTTTTAAAAAATCCTTTGAAAACCCTTCATGCCCAATTTTATTTATCCGGGTTTTATTTTTTTTTCAGGGTTCCCCTTTGGGGGGTTTTTTTAAAACATTCTTTTTTTTAAATTTAAAAAAAAAAAAGGGGGTTTGGAAAAAATTTTGAAAAACCAAAAATTAAACCCCCTTAAAAAATTTTTTTAATTTTTTTATAAAACCAAAAATTTAAATGTTTCCAATTCATTGGTTTGTTTTTTTTAGGATTTTTTTAAATTTTTAAAAAATTTTTTTTAAAAAAAAAAAATTTTTTTGGGAAAAAAAAATTTACCAAACAAATCTTTTACAAAAAATTTTAAAAAGGGAAGGTTTTCCCCAAAAAATTTTTTTTCTTTTTAATTTTAGGGGGTTATTTTTCGGGATTTATTAAACCCAGAAAACGTTTTTATAAAACAAGGTTTTAAAAAAAAGGGGTTTGGAAACCAAAAAATTTTTTCCCCTTTTTAAAAAATTTTGTTTTTGGGCCCCCAAAAATTTGTAGCCCAAATTCAAATTTTTTTGTTTTTAAATTTTTTTTATTTTTAAAGTTTTTAAAATCAATTTTGTTTTTTTTTTAAAAAAAAATTTTTGAAATTTGTCGAAGGTTAAACCAAAAAAAAAAATTCTTAAATTTTCAAAAAAAGTTTTTTTTTGGTTTGTTTGAATAAAAAATTTTTTAAAAAGGGTTTCTTTTTTTTTTTAAGGTTTTTTCCTTTTTTTTTTTTTCATTTTAAAAAAAAATTTTTTTTTTTTAAAAAATGCATTTTTAAAAAAAAAAAAGGTTTTTCCTAAAACAGAAATGACCCCTTAAACTTATTTATTTTTTAAAATTTCAGTTTCCCCTATGCATTTTTTTCACCTTTGGGTTTGGTTTTTTAAGGGGGTTTTTTAAAAAACCCAAAAAATTTTTTTTTTCAACAAAAGGGGCCGGGAAAAAATTTTCCCAAAAAACCAACAGAAATGTTCCCCCCCAAAGTTTTCGCCCTTTTGGATTCTGTTCACCTTTTTATTTGTTTTAAATTTCCCGGGTTTTTTTAATTTCAGTTTTTGGGAAAAAGGGGTTTCTTTAAAAAAAAAAACCTCTCAAGGGTTTTTCCCCCAAAAAAAAAATTTCCCTAAAAAAAAATTTTTCCCAATTTGGTTTTTGGGTTTTTTTTCCCCATTTTTTCACCTTTTTCTTTAAATTTCCCCTTTTTTTTTTAGTTTAGGAAATTTTTTTTTTTTTAAAAAAAATTTTAAAAAAAACTGTAAAGGAAAGGAAATCCAAAAAAAAAATGAAAAAAATAAAATTTTTCCCTTCATTTAATTTTTTTCCGGGTTTTCTTTTTGTATTTTTTTGGGGTTTTTTTCGGGGTTTCGGGAAAGAAATTTTTTTCTATAGAAACAATTGTATTTGAAATCAAGGAAGGTGTTTAGGCAAATCAAAGAAAAACTATTTGTACCCTTCTTAGAAAGACAATGGTATTGTAAAGCAACAATGGTAAGAGGATGTTTAGGCCAAAATCAACAAAATATCTAAACTGACCCTTCATATGAAACATCCATTCAGTGTATTTGGCCTTCTAGTAGTTGAATGTAGCTCATAGTTCACAATGTCTTGCTTATCCTGTATCTTTACTGACTGTTTCTGCATTACTTTGTACACTGCTATTCAGCTCTAAAATGGCAACTTTCCAGTTTTTTTATTCAAAACAATGTATATGCAAGTCTATGATACGAAGTGTGTATACCAAAATCCAAAAAAATGTTCTTACAGATATTTCACAGGTAACATGCATTCATTTTTTTCAGCCTTCTATTCGTTGAATGAAGTTTATTAGTTAACAATGGGTTGCTTTTCAGTATCTTTACAGACTGTTTCTGCATTACTTTGTCCATTGCTTTTCAGCTGTAAAATAGCAAATTTCTTGTACTTTGTATAGAAAACAGTGGCATATGAAAACCACAAGGAACAAGTGTTTATGCCAGAATCCAAACAACATGTCTAAACTGACCCTTCACATGTAACCTCCATTCAGTGGTTTCAGCCTTCTAGTAGTTGTATGTAGCTCAGTTCCTCACATGGGTTGCATTTCATGTATCATTACAGGCTATATCGGCATTATATTGTACAGAGGATTTCAGCTGTAAAACAGCAAATAACTTGTACTTTCTATACAAAACAATGGTATATGAAAATCAACAAGGACAAGTGTTTATACCAGAATCCAAACAACATGTCTAAACTGACCGTTCACATGTAACCTCCATTCAGTGTTTTCAGCCTTCTAGTAGTTGTATGTAGCTCAGGTCCTCACCATTGGTTGCATTTCATGTTTCTATACAGGCTAGTTCTGCATTATTTGGTTCAGAGGATTTCAGCTCTAAAGCAGTAACATTCTTGTACTTTCTATAGAAAACAATGGTATATGAAAAGCCACATGGAACGAGTGTTTAGGTCAATATCCAAACAAAATGTCTTAAACTGACCCTTCATATGTAACCTCCATTCAGTGTTTTCAGCCTTCTAGTAGTTGTATGTAGCTCAGTTCCTCACCATGGTTTGCATTTCATGTATCTATACAGGCTAGTTCTGCATTGTTTGGTTCAGAGGATTTCAGCTGTAAAGCAGAAACTTTCTTGTACTTTCTATAGAAAACAATTGTATATGAAAAGCCACAAGGAACGAGTGTTTAGGCCAAAATCCAAATAACATATCTAAACTGACCCTTCACATGTAACATCCATTCAGTGTTTTCAGCTTTCTAGTAGTTGTATTTAGTCAGTTCCATACAATGGGTTGCTTTTCATGTATCTATACAGGCTAGTTCTGCATTATTTGGTTCAGAGGATTTCAGCTTAAAGCAGAAACTTTCTTGTACTTTCTATAGAAAACAATGGTATATGTAAAGCCACAAGGAACGAGTGTTTAGGCCAAAATCCAAACAAAATATCTAACTGACCCTTCATATGAAACATCCATTCAGTGTATTTGGCCTTCTAGTAGTTGAATGTAGCTCACTAGTTCACAATGTCTTGCTTATCCTGTATCTTTACTGACTGTTTCTGCATTACTTTGTACACTGCTATTCAGCTCTAAAATGGCAACTTTCCGTTTTTTTTATTCAAAACAATGATATATGAAGTCTATGATACGAAGTGTGTATACCAAAATCCAAAAAAATGTTCTTACAGATATTTCACAGGTAACATGCATTCATTTTTTTCAGCCTTCTAGTTCGTTGAATGAAGTTTATTAGTTAACAATGGGTTGCTTTTCATTATCTTTACAGACTGTTTCTGCATTACTTTGTCCATTGCTTTTCAGCTGTAAAATAGCAAATTTCTTGTACTTTGTATAGAAAACAGTGGCATATGAAAACCCACAAGGAACAAGTGTTTATGCCAGAATCCAAACAACATGTCTAAACTGACCCTTCACATGTAACCTCCATTCAGTGGTTTCAGCCTTCTAGTAGTTGTATGTAGCTCAGTTCCTCACCATGGGTTGCATTTCATGTATCATTACAGGCTATATCGGCATTATATTGTACAGAGGATTTCAGCTGTAAAACAGCAAATAACTTGTACTTTCTATACAAAACAATGGTATATGAAAATCAACAAGGACCAAGTGTTTATACCAGAATCCAAACAACATGTCTAAACTGACCGTTCACATGTAACCTCCATTCAGTGTTTTCAGCCTTCTAGTAGTTGTATGTAGCTCAGGTCCTCACCATTGGTTGCATTTCATGTTTCTATTACAGGCTAGTTCTGCATTATTTGGTTCAGAGGATTTCAGCTCTAAAGCAGTAAATTCTTGTACTTTCTATAGAAAACAATGGTATATGAAAAGCCACATGGAACGAGTGTTTAGGTCCAATATCCAAAAAATGTCTAAACTGACCCTTCATATGTAACCTCCATTCAGTGTTTTCAGCTTCTAGTAGTTGTATGTAGCTCAGTTCCTCACCATGGTTTGCATTTCATGTATCTATACAGGCTAGTTCTGCATTGTTTGGTTCAGAGGATTTCAGCTGTAAAGCAGAAACTTTCTTGTACTTTCTATAGAAAACAATTGTATATGAAAAGCCACAAGGAACGAGTGTTTAGGCCAAAATCCAAATAACATATCTAAACTGACCCTTCACATGCAACATCCATTCAGTGTTTTCAGCTTTCTAGTAGTTGTATTATGTCAGTTCCACACAATGGGTTGTTTTCTGTATCTATACAGGCTAGTTCTGCATTATTTGGTTCAGAGGATTTCAGCTCTAAAGCAGAAACTTTCTTGTACTTTCTATAGAAAACAATGGTATATGTAAAGCCACAAGGAACGAGTGTTTAGGCCAAAATCCAAACAAAATATCTAAACTGACCCTTCATATGAAACATCCATTCAGTGTATTTGGCCTTCTAGTAGTTGAATGTAGCTCACTAGTTCACAATGTCTTGCTTATCCTGTATCTTTACTGATGTTTCTGCATTACTTTGTACACTGCTATTCAGCTCTAAAATGGCAACTTTCCAGTTTTTTTATTCAAAACAATGATATATGCAAGTCTATGATACGAAGTGTGTATACCAAAATCCAAAAAAATGTTCTTACAGATATTTCACAGGTAACATGCATTCATTTTTTTCAGCCTTCTGTTCGTTGAATGAAGTTTATTAGTTAACCATGGTTTGCATTTCATGTATCTATCAGCTAGTTTGCATTGTTTGGTTCAGAGGATTCAGCTGTAAAGCAGAAACTTTCTTGTACTTTCTATAGAAAACAATTGTATATGAAAGCCACAGGAACGAGTGTTTAGGCCAAATCAAATAACATATCTAAACTGACCCTTCACATAACATCATTCAGTGTTTTCAGCTTTCTAGTAGTTGTATTAGTCAGTTCCACACAATGGGTTGCTTTTCATGTATCTATACAGGCTAGTTCTGCATTATTTGGTTCAGAGGATTTCAGCTCTAAAGCAGAAACTTTCTTGTACTTTCTATAGAAACAATGGTATATGTAAAGCCACAAGGAACGAGTGTTTAGGCCAAAATCCAAACAAAATATCTAAACTGACCCTTCATATGAAACATCCATTCAGTGTATTTGGCCTTCTAGTAGTTGATGTAGCTCACTAGTTCACAATGTCTTGCTTATCCTGTATCTTTACTGACTGTTTCTGCATTACTTTGTACACTGCTATTCAGCTCTAAAATGGCAACTTTCCAGTTTTTTTTTATTCAAAACAATGATATATGCAAGTCTATGATACGAAGTGTGTATACCAAAATCCAAAAAAATGTTCTTACAGATATTTCACAGGTAACATGCATTCATTTTTTTCAGCCTTCTATTCGTTGAATGAAGTTTATTAGTTAACAATGGGTTGCTTTTCAGGTATCTTTACAGACTGTTTCTGCATTACTTTGTCCATTGCTTTTCAGCTGTAAAATAGCAAATTTCTTGTACTTTGATGAAAGAAACATGGCATATGAAAACCCACAAGGAACAAGTGTTTTAGCCAGAATCCAAACAAATGTCTAAACTGACCCTCCAGTAACTCCATTCATGTTTCGCCTTCTAGTATTGTATGTAGCTCATCTCACATGTTGCATTTCATGTATCATACAGCTATTGCATTTTGTCAGAGGATTTCAGCTTAACAGAAAACTTGTACTTCTATAAAAACAATGTATAAAAATCAAGGACAGTGTTTATCCAAATCCAAAAAATGTCTAACTGACTCACATGTAACCTCATCAGTGTTTTCAGCCTTCTAGTAGTTGTATGTAGCTCAGTCCTCACATGGTTGCATTTCATGTTCTATACAGGCTAGTTCTGCATTATTGGTTCAGAGGATTTCAGTTAAAGCAGAAATTCTTGTACTTTCTATAGAAAACAATGGTATATGAAAGCCACAGGAACGAGTGTTTAGCAAATCCAAACAAAATCTAAACTGACCCTTCAATGTAACCTCCATTCAGTGTTTTCAGCTTCTAGTAGTTGTATGTAGTCATTCCTCACCATGGTTGCTTTCATGTATCTATACAGGCTATTCTGCATTTTTGGTTCAGAGGATTTCAGCTGTAAAGCAGAAATTTCTTGTACTTTCTATAGAAACAATGTATATGAAAGCCACAAGAACGAGTGTTTAGGCCAAATCCAAAAACATATCTAAACTGACCCTTCACATGAACATCCATTCAGTGTTTTCAGCTTTCTAGTAGTTGTATTAGTCAGTTCCACACAATGGGTTGCTTTTCATGTATCTATACAGGCTAGTTCTGCATTATTTGGTTCAGAGGATTTCAGCTCTAAAGCAGAAACTTTCTTGTACTTTCTATAGAAAACAATGGTATATGTAAAGCCACAAGGAACGAGTGTTTAGGCCAAATCCAAACAAAATATCTAAACTGACCCTTCATATGAAACATCCATTCAGTGTATTTGGCCTTCTAGTAGTTGAATGTAGCTCACTAGTTCCAATGTCTTGCTTATCCTGTATCTTTACTGACTGTTTCTGCATTACTTGTACACTGCTATTCAGCTCTAAAATGGCAACTTTCCAGTTTTTTTTTATTCAAAACAATGATATATGCAAGCTATGATACGAAGTGTGTATACCAAAATCCAAAAAATGTTCTTACAGATATTTCACAGTAACATGCATTCATTTTTTTCAGCCTTCTATTCGTTGAATGAAGTTTATTAGTTAACAATGGGTTGCTTTTCATTATCTTTACAGACTGTTTCTGCATTACTTTGTCCATTGCTTTTCAGCTGTAAAATAGCAAATTTCTTGTACTTTCTATAGAAAACAATGGTATATGAAAAGCCACATGGACAGTGTTTAGCAAATCCAAACAAAATGTCTACTGACCCTCTTCATGTACTCCTTCAGTGTTTTAGCTTCAGTTTAGTACTGTTCTCATGTTCATTTCATGTTCTACAGTAGTTTGCATTTTGTTCAGGTATTCAGCTTAAAGCAGAAACTTTCTTGTACTTTTATAAAACAATGGAATATGAAAAGCCACAAGAACAAGTGTTATAGCCAAATCCAAATAACATTCTAAACTGACCCTTCACATGTAACCTCCATTCAGTGTTTCAGCTTCTAGTAGTTGTATTAGCTCAGTTCTCACACATTGGTTGCATTTCATGTATCTTAACAGGCTATTCTGCATTATTGTACAGAGGATTCAGCTGTAAAGCAGAAATTTTGTACTTTCTAAAAAACAATGTATATGAAAATCACAAGGACAGTGTTTAGGCCAAAATCCAAACAAATTCTAAACTGACCTTCATATGTAAACTCCATTCAGTGTTTTCAGCCTTCTAGTAGTTGAATGTAGCTCAGTTTTCACATGTTTGCATTTCATGTATCTATACAGCTGTTCTGCATTATTTGTTACAAGTATTTCAGCTCTAAAGGCAACATTCCATTTATTTTATTAAAACAATGTATATGAAAAGCCCATGGATCGAAGTGTTTAGCCAAATCCAAACAAATGTCTAAATGACCCTTCATATGTAACTGCCATTCAGTTTTTCAGCCTTCTAGTAGTTGTATGAATTAGCCATTCCTACAATGGTTGCTTTCATTATCTTTACAGGCTGTTCTGCTTTATTTGTTCATGATTTCAGCTGTAATAGCATAACTGTACTTACATGTATACTTTGTATATAAACACAAGCAAGTTTGTTAAGAACAAAACGTCTGATCTAGAAACGTTAATGTAACTCCATCAGTGTTATCAGCTTTAGTGTTTAGCCAGATCCATCACATGTTGCTTCATAGTATCATTCAGGCTAGTTTCGCATTTATTTGTAGAGGATTTCACTTAACAAAATGTTCTTGTTACTTATCTATAAACAATGTTGATTATGTAACCGACGTGTTTCAGTTAAACAAAACTTGTACTTTCTTAACATGTAACACCATCGGGTTACAGATTGTGTTAGTATAATACCAAGTTCCTCAACTGGTTTGCATTACATGTAATCATTCAGCTAGTTCTGCATCTTTTGGTTCAAGGATTTCAGTTAAACAGAGTTGCTTTCTATGTACTTTCTATAAACAATGTATTATGATAAGTACAGAACGAGTGTTTAGCCAAAATCAAAAACATTCTACTTCTTAAAAATGTATGACATCACAAGAACCCATTGTGTTTTCAGCTTCCATAATTGTATTAGTACTTCCATCACAATGTTACTCATTCAGTATTTTCAGCCTTAGTTCTGCATTATTGTTCACAGATTTCAGCTTGCAGCTTTCTTGTACTTTTATAGAAAGCATGTATATGTAGCACAAGGATCGAGTGTTAAGGCCAAAATCCAACAAATTTCTAAAATGACCATGTATATGAAACATCCATCAGTGTATAGGCTCTTAGTGCAATATCACTAATTCACAATGTCTTGCTTATACTGTATCTTTCGCTTGTTCTGCATTCTTGTCACTGTATTCAGTTAAATGGCAACTTTCCATTTTTTTTATTCAAAACAATGTATATGCAAGCTATTGATACGAAGTGTGTATACAAATCCAAAAATATGTTCTTACAGATATTTACACAGGTAACATGCATTCATTTTTTTCAGCCTTCATATTCGATTAATGAAGTTATACTTAACAATGGGTCTTTTTCATGTACTTTACAGACTGTTTCTGCATTACTTTGTCACATTGCTTTTCAGCTGTAAAATAGCAAATTCTTGTTTGATTTTTTGATTTAGCTAAAAGTGATATTGAAACTCACAAGGAAACAAGTGTTTATGCCAGAATCCAAACAAACATGTCTAAACTGACCCTTCACATGTAACCTCCATTCAGTGTTTCAGCCTTCTAGTAGTTGTATGTAGCTCAGTTCCTCACATGGTTGCATTTCATGTATCATTACAGGCTATTCGCATTATTTGTCAGAGGATTTCAGCTGTAAACAGCAAATAACTTGTACTTTCTATACAAACAATGGTATATGAAAACACAAGGACAAGTGTTTACCAGAATCCAAAAACATGTCTAAACTGACCTTCACATGTAACCTCCATTCAGTGTTTTCAGCCTTCTAGTAGTTGTATGTAGCTCAGTCCTCACCATTGGTTGCATTTCATGTTTCTATACAGGCTAGTTCTGCATTATTTGGTTCAGAGGATTTCAGCTCTAAAGCAGTAACTTCTTGTACTTTCTATAGAAAACAATGGTATATGAAAAGCCACATGGAACGAGTGTTTAGGCAAATCCAAACAAAATGTCTAAACTGACCCTTCATATGTAACCTCCATTCAGTGTTTTCAGCCTTCTAGTAGTTGTATGTAGCTCAGTTCCTCACCATGGTTTGCATTTCATGTATCTATACAGGCTAGTTCTGCATTGTTTGGTTCAGAGGATTTCAGCTGTAAAGCAGAAACTTTCTTGTACTTTCTATAGAAAACAATGGTATATGAAAAGCCACAAGGAACGAGTGTTTAGGCCAAAATCCAATAACATAATCTAAACTGACCCTTCACATGTAACATCCATTCAGTGTTTTCAGCTTTCTAGTAGTTGTATTTATGTCAGTTCCCACAATGGGTTGCATTTCATGTATCTATACAGGCTAGTTCTGCATTATTTGGTTCAGAGGATTTCAGCTCTAAAGCAGAAACTTTCTTGTACTTTCTATAGAAAACAATGGTATATGTAAAGCCACAAGGAACGAGTGTTTAGGCCAAAATCCAAACAAAATATCTAAACTGACCCTTCATATGAACATCCATTCAGTGTATTTGGCCTTCTAGTAGTTGAATGTAGCTCATAGTTCACAATGTCTTGCTTATCCTGTATCTTTACTGACTGTTCTGCATTACTTTGTACATTTATTCAGCTCTAAAATGGCAACTTTCCAGTTTTTTTAATTCAAAACAAATATATCAACATGAACAAGGGTTACTCCAAAATTCTAACACATTTTTGCTTTCTTCATTTACCTGATAGTTATTGGTTCGAGATATACTGTATGCTTTGCATTTTCAGTTTCAGTGTAAAGAATTTTGTACTCATAAAAATGTATAGAACCAGGAAGTGTTAGCAAATCCAAACTTCAACTGACTCACTTAATCCATTCGTTTCGTTCTGTGTTGTATTATCAGTTCCCGGTTGCTTTCATGTCTAAGCTAGTGCATATTTGTCAGATTTCAGCTCAAGAGATCTTGTATTATAGAACATGAAAGCACAAGGAAGAGTGTTAGCCAATCCAAACAAATTCTAAACTGACTTCATATGAACTCATTCAGTGTTTTGGCTCTGAGTTGATGTAGCTCATAGTCACAATGTTGCTTCTGTATCTTACGACTGTCTGCATATTTGTACATGTTCAGCTAAAATGCAACTTCCAGTTTTTATTCAAAACAAGTATATGCAAGTCATACGAAGTGTGTATACAAATCAAAAATGTCTCGTTTCACAGGACGCATTCATTTTCAGCTTCTATGTTGATAAGTTATTAGTACAATGGTTGCTTTCATTATCTTACAGCTTTCGCATATTGTCCATTGCTTTTCAGCTGTAAAATAGAAATTTCTTGTACTTTGTATAGATGATATAACCAGGAAAATGTCAATACAATTTTTTCAGCCATTCATGTCGCTTTATAGTTGTATTATAGTTCCACAGGTTGCTTCATGTATCTTCAGGTTATGCATTATTTGTACGGATTCAGCTGTAAAGCAAATAACTTGTACTTTAAAAAAATGGTATATGAAAACACAGGACAGTGTTTATACCAGAATCCAAACAAATTCTAACTGACCTTCACATGTAACCCCATTCAGTGTTTTCAGCCTTCTAGTGTTGTATGTAGCTCAGTTCTCACATGGTTGCATTTCATGTTCTATACGGCTAGTTCGCATTATTTGGTTCAGAGATTTCAGTGTAAAGCAGAATTTCTTGTACTTTCTATGAAACAATGGTATATGAAAAGCCACAGGAACGAGTGTTTAGGCCAATATCCAAACAAAATGTCTAAACTGACCTTCATATGTAACCTCCATTCAGTGTTTCAGCCTCTAGTAGTTGTATGTAGCTCAGTTCTCACCATGGTTTGCATTTCATGTATCTATACAGGCTAGTTCTGCATTGTTTGGTTCAGAGGATTTCAGCTGTAAAGCAAAACTTTCTTGTACTTTCTATAGAAAGTTATGAAAAGCCACAAGGAACGAGTGTTTAGGCCAAATCCAAATAACATTCTAAACTGACCCTTCACATTAACATCATTCAGTGTTTTCAGCTTCTAGTAGTTGTATTAGTCATTCCCACAATGGTTGCTTTTCATGTATCTATACAGGCTAGTTCTGCATTTTTGGTTCAAGGATTTCAGCTTAAAGCAGAAACTTCTTGTACTTCTATAGAAAACAATGGTATATGTAAAGCCACAAGGACGAGTGTTTAGGCCAAAATCCAAACAAAATATCTAAAAGACCCTTCATATGAAACATCCATTCAGTGTATTTGGCCTTCTAGTAGTGAATGTAGCTCACTAGTTCACAATGTCTTGCTTATCCTGTATCTTACTGACTGTTTCTGCATTATTTGTACACTGCTATTCAGCTCTAAAATGGCAACTTTCCAGTTTTTTTTTCAAAACAATGATATAGCAAGCTATGATACGAAGTGTGTATACCAAAATCCAAAAAAAATGTTCTTACAGATATTTCACAGGTAACATGCATTCATTTTTTTCAGCCTTCTATTGTTGAATGAGTTTATTAGTTAACAATGGGTTGCTTTTCAGTATCTTTACAGACTGTTTCTGCATTACTTTGTCCATTGCTTTTCAGTGTAAAATAGCAAATTTCTTGTACTTTGTATAGAAAACAGTGGATATGAAAACCCACAAGGAACAAGTGTTTATGCCAGAATCCAAACAACATGTCTAACTGACCCTTCACATGTAACCTCCATTCAGTGGTTTCAGCCTTCTGTAGTTTTATGTAGCTCAGTTCCTCACCATGGGTTGCATTTCATGTATCATTACAGGCTATATCGGCATTATATTGTACAGAGGATTTCAGCTGTAAAACAGAAATTACTTGTACTTTCTATAGAAAACAATGGTATATGAAAAGCCACATGGAACGAGTGTTAGGCCAATATCCAAACAAAATGTCTAAACTGACCCTTCATATGTAACCTCCATTCAGTGTTTTCAGCCTCTAGTAGTTGTATGTAGCTCAGTTCCTCACCATGGTTTGCATTTCATGTATCTATACAGGCTAGTTCTGCATTGTTTGGTTCAGAGGATTTCAGCTGTAAAGCAGAAACTTTCTTGTACTTTCTATAGAAAACAATTGTATATGAAAAGCCACAAGGAACGAGTGTTTAGGCCAAAATCCAAATAACATATCTAAACTGACCTTCACATGCAACATCCATTCAGTGTTTTCAGCTTTCTAGTAGTTGTATTAGTTCAGTTCCACACAATGGGTTGCTTTTCATGTATCTATACAGGCTAGTTCTGCATTATTTGGTTCAGAGGATTTCAGCTGTAAAGCAGAAACTTTCTTGTACTTTCTATAGAAAACAATGGTATATGTAAAGCCACAAGGAACGAGTGTTTAGGCCAAAATCCAAACAAAATATCTAAACTGACCCTTCATATGAAACATCCATTCAGTGTATTTGGCCTTCTAGTAGTTGAATGTAGCTCACTAGTTCACAATGTCTTGCTTATCTGTATCTTTACTGACTGTTTCTGCATTACTTTGTAACACTGCTATTCAGCTCTAAAATGGCAACTTTCCAGTTTTTTTTTATTCAAAACAATGATATATGCAAGTCTAGATACGAAGTGGTTATACCAAAATCCAAAAAAAATGTTCTTACAGATATTTCACAGGTAACATGCATTCATTTTTTTCAGCCTTCTATTCGTTGAATGAAGTTTATTAGTTAACAATGGGTTGCTTTTCAGGTATCTTTACAGACTGTTTCTGCATTACTTTGTCCATTGCTTTTCAGCTGTAAAATAGCAAATTTCTTGTACTTTGTATAGAAAACAGTGGCATATGAAAACCACAAGGAACAAGTGTTTATGCCAGAATCCAAACAACATGTCTAAACTGACCCTTCACATGTAACCTCCATTAGGTTTTCAGGCTTCTAGTAGTTGTATGTAGCTCAGTTACTCACCATGGGTTGCTTTTCATGTATCTTTACAGGCTATTTCTGCATTATATTGTACATAGGATTTCAGCTGTAAAAAAGCAACTTAACTTATACTTTCTATACAAAACAATGGTATATGAAAATCAACAAGGACCAAGTGTTTAGGCCAAAATCCAAATAACATATCTAAACTGACCCTTCACATGTAACATCCATTCAGTGTTTTCAGCTTTCTAGTAGTTGTATTATGTCAGTTCCACACAATGGGTTGCTTTTCATGTATCTATACAGGCTAGTTCTGCATTATTTGGTTCAGAGGATTTCAGCTTAAAGCAGAAACTTTCTTGTACTTTCTATAGAAAACAATGGTATATGTAAAGCCACAAGGAACGAGTGTTTTAGGCCAAAATCCAAACAAAATATCTAAACTGACCCTTCATATGAACATCCATTCAGGTATTTGGCCTTCTAGTAGTTTGAATGTAGCTCACTAGTTCACAATGTCTTGCTTATCCTGTATCTTTACTGACTGTTTCTGCATTACTTTGTACATGCTATTCAGCTCTAAAATGGCAACTTTCCAGTTTTTTTTTATTCAAAACAATGATATATGCAAGTCTATGATACGAAGTGTGTATACAAAATCCAAAAAAATGTTCTTACAGATATTTCACAGGTAACATGCATTCATTTTTTTCAGCCTTCTATTCGTTGAATGAAGTTTATTAGTTAACAATGGGTTGCTTTTCACTATCTTTACAGACTGTTTCTGCATTACTTTGTCCATTGCTTTTTCAGCTGTAATATAGCAAATTTTGTACTTTGTATAGAAAAATGGCTATTAAAACCCACAAGGAACAAGTGTTTATGCAGAATCCAAACAACATGTCTAAACTGACCTTCACATGTAACCTCCATTATAGCTTTTCAGCTTCTAGTAGTTGTATGTAGCTCAGTTCCTCACCATGGGTTTGCTTTTCATGTATTATACAGGCTAGTTCTGCATTATTTGGTTCAGAGGTTTCAGTGTAAAGCAGAAATCTTGTACTTTCTTAGAAACAATGGATATGAAAACCCACAAGAACGAGTGTTTATGCCAGAATCCAAACAAATGTCTAAACTGACCCTTCAATGAACATCCATTAGTGTATTATGGCCTTCTAGTAGTTGAATGTAGCTCATAGTTCACAATGGCTTGCTTACTGTATCTTACTGACTGTTTCTGCATTATTTGTACTCTTTCAGCTCTAAAAGGCAATTTCAGTTTTTTCTATTCAAACAATGATATATGCAAGGTACTATACAAGTGGTATACCAAAATCCAAAAAATGTCTTACAATATTTCACAGGTAATGCATTCATTTTTTTCAGCCTTCTATTCGTTGAATGAAGTTTATTAGTTAACAATGGGTTGCTTTTCAGGATCTTTACAGACTGTTTCTGCATTACTTTGTCCATTGCTTTTCAGCTGTAAAATACAATTTCTTGTACTTTCTATAGAAAACATGTATATGAAAATCCACAAGGAACAGTGTTTATGCCAAAATCCAAACAACATGTCTAAACTGACCCTTCACATGTAACACCATTCGGAGTTTCAGCCTTCAGTAGTTGTATGTAGCTCAGTTCCTCACCATGGGTTGCTTTCATGTATCTTTACAGGCTATTCTGCATTATTTTGTACAGAGGATTTCACTGTAAAACAGCAATAACTTGTACTTTCTATACAAAACAATGGTATATGAAAATCACAAGGACCAAGTGTTTATGCCAGAATCCAAACAACATGTCTAAACTGACCTTTCTATTAACCTCCATTCAGTGTTTTCAGCCTTCTAGTAGTTGTATGTAGCTCAATTCCTCACCATGGGTTGCATTCATGTATCTATACAGGCTAGTTCTGCAATATTTGTTCAGAGGATTTCAGCTTAAAGCAGAACTTTCTTGTACTTTCTATAGAAAACAATGGTATATGAAAGCCACAAGAACAGTGTTTAGGCCAAAATCCAAACAATATGTCTAAACTGACCCTTCATATGTAACATCCATTCAGTGTATTTGGCCTTCTATAGTTGAATGTAGTCACATTCACATGGCTTGCTATCCTGTATCTTTACTGACTGTTTCTGCATTATTTGCATTGCTTTCAGCTCTAAATGCAATTTTCAGTTTTTTCATCAAAACAATGTATATGCAAGGCTCGATACAAGTGGTATACCAAATCCAAAAAATGTTCTTCAGATATTTCACAGGTAACATGCATTCATTTTTTTCAGCCTTCTATAGTTGAATGAAGTTTATTAGTTAACAATGGGTTGCTTTTCATGTATCTTACAGGCTAGTTGCATTATTTGTTCAGGTTTCAGTGTAAATGAAACTTCTTGTACTTTCTATAGCAAACAATGGTATATGAAAAGCCACAAGGAACAGTGTTTATGCCAAATCCAAACAAATTCTAAACTGACCTTCAATGTAACCTCATTCAGTGTTTTCAGCTTCTAGTGTTGTATGTAGCCAGTTCCTCACCATGGGTTGCTTTTCATGTATCTTTACAGGCTATTTCTGCATTATTTTGTACAGAGGATTTCAGCTGTAAAAAGCAACTTACTTGTACTTTCTATACAAACAATGGTATATGAAAATCAACAAGGACAAGTGTTTATGCCAGAATCCAAACAAACATGTCTAAACTGACCCTTCACATGTAACTCCATTCAGTGTTTTCAGCCTTCTAGTAGTTGTATGTAGCTCAGTTCCACACACATGGGTTGCTTTTCATGTATCTTTACAGGCTATTCTGAATTATTTGTTCAGAGGATTTCAGTGTAAAGAGAAACTTCTTGTACTTTCTTAGAAAACAATGGTATATGAAAAGCACAAGAACGAGTGTTTATGCCAGAATCCAAACAAAATGTCTAAACTGACCCTTCACATGTAACCTCCATTCAGTGTTTTCAGCCTTCTAGTAGTTGTATGTAGCTCAGTTCCTCACCATGGGTTGCATTTCATGTATCTATACAGGCTAGTTCTGCATTGTTTGGTTCAGAGGATTTCAGCTCTAAAGCAGAACTTTCTTGTACTTTCTATAGAAAACAATGGTATATGAAAGCCACAGAACAGTGTTTAGGCCAAATCCAAACAATATGTCTAAACTGACCCTTCATATGTAACATCCATTCAGTGTATTTGGCCTTCTAGTAGTTGAATGTAGGTCACATTCACACTGCTTGCTTATCCTGTATCTTTACTGACTGTTTCTGCATTATTTGCATTGCGTTTCAGCTCTAAAATGGCAACTTTCGAGTTTTTTTCATTCAAAACAATGATATATGCAAGGCTACGATACCAAGTGGTATACCAAATCCAAAAAATGTTCTTTCAGATATTTCACAGGTAACATGCATTCATTTTTTTCAGCCTTCTATACGTTGAATGAAGTTATTAGTTAACAATGGGTTGCTTTTCAGGTATCTTTACAGACTGTTTCTGCATTATTTGTCCATTGCTTTTCAGCTGTAAATAGCAAATTTCTTGTACTTTGTATAGAAAACAGTGGCATATGAAAAGCACAAGGAACAAGTGTTTATGCCAAAATCCAAACAACATGTCTAAACTGACCTTCACATGTAACAACCATTGAGTTTTCAGGTTCTAGTAGTTGTATGTAAGCTCAGTCCTCACCATGGGTTGCTTTTCATGTATATTTAAAGGCTATTCTGCATTATTTTGTACAGAGGATTTCAGCTGTAAAAAAGCAACTTACTTGTACTTTCTATAAAAACAATGGATATGAAAAGCAAAAGAACAAGTGTTTATGCCAAATCCAAACAACATGTCTAAACTGACCCTTCACATGTAACACCATTGAGATGTTTTCAGCCTTCTAGTAGTTGTATGTAGCTCAGTTCCTCACCATGGGTTGCTTTTCATGTATTTTACAGGCTATTCTGCATTATTTGGTACAGAGATTTCAGCTTAAAAGAACTTATTGTACTTCTATACAAAACAATGTATATGAAAATCAACAAGGACCAGTGTTTAGCAAGATCAAAAACATGTCTAAACTGACACTTCACATGTAACATCCATTCAGATTTTTCAGCCTTCAGTAGTTGTATGTAGTCAGTTCCCACATTGTTGCTTTTCATGTATCTATAAGGCTATTCTGCATTATTTGGTTCAGAGGTTATCAGTGTAAAGCAGAAACTTCTTGTACTTTTTAAGAAAACAATGTACATGAAAAGCCACAAGAACGAGTGTTTATGCAGAATCCAAACAAAATTCTAACAACCTTCATATGTAAATCCATTCAGTGTATTTGGCCTTCTAGTAGTTGATGTACTCACTAGTTTCACATTGCTTGCTTATCCTGTATCTTTACTGACTGTTTCTGCATTACATTTGTACAGTGCTTTAGCTTGAAATGGCACTTTCCAGTTTTTTCTATTCAAAACAATGATTATGCAAATGCTACGATACAAGTGGTTATACCAAAATCCAAAAAATCGTCTACTTACAGATATTTCACAGGTAACATCATTCATTTTTTTTCAGCCTTCTATTCATTGAATGAGTTTATTAGTTAACAATGGGTTTTTTAAAGGTATTTTCTACAGTTTTATTTTGTCCATTGCTTTTTCAGCTGTATAAATAGCAATTTCTTGTACTTTGTATAAAAAAAGGATTATGAAACACAACAGGACAATGTGTTTATGCCTGAATCCAAACAACATGTAAAAACTGACCCTTCACATGTAACATCCATTCAGTGTTTTCAGCCTTCTAGTATTGTATGTATCATTCCCACATGTGCATTTCTGTATCTATACAGGCTAGTTCTGCATTATTTGTTCAGAGGATTTCAGCTGTAAAGCAGAAACTTTCTTGTACTTTCTATAAAAACAATGGTATATGAAAAGCCACAAGGAACGAGTGTTTAGGCCAAAATCCAAACAAAATGTCTAAACTGACCCTTCATATGTAACATCCATTCAGTGTATTTGCCTTCTAGTAGTTGATGTAGCTCACAGTTCACAATGGCTTGCTTATCATGTATCTTACTGACTGTTTCTGCATTATTTGTACAGTGTTTCAGTCTAAAATGGCAATCTTTCAGTTTTTTTATCAAAACAATGATATATGCAAGCTAATACAAGTGGTTATACCAAAATCCAAAAAATGTCTTAAATGACTTTCACAGTAACATGCATTCATTTTTTTCAGCCTTCTATTCGTTGAATGAAGTTTATTAGTTAACAATGGGTTGCTTTTCAGTATCTTTACAGACTGTTTCTGCATTACTTTGTCCATTGCTTTTCAGCTGTAAAATAGCAAACTTTCTTGTACTTTGTATAGAAAACAGGCATATGAAAAGCCACAAGGACAAGTGTTTATGCCAAATCCAAACAACATGTCTAAACTGACCCTTCACATGTAACACCATTGAGTTTTCAGGCTTCTAGTAGTTGTATGTAGCTCAGTTCCTCACCATGGGTTGCATTTTCATGTATCTTTACAGGCTTTTCTGCATTATTTTGTACAGAGGATTTCAGCTGTAAAAAGCAATTACTTGTACTTTGTATACAAAACAATGTATATGAAAATCAACAAGGAACAAGTGTTTATGCCAGAATCCAAACAACATGTCTAAACTGACCCTTCACATGTAACATCCATTCAGTGTTTCAGCCTTCTAGTAGTTGTATGTAGCTCAGTTCCTCACCATGGGTTGCATTTCATGTATCATTTACAGGCTATTCTGCATTATATGTTACAGAGGATTTCAGCTGTAAAACAGCAACTTACTTGTACTTTCTATAAAAAAATGGTATATGAAAATCAACAAGGACCAAGTGTTTAGCCAGAATCCAAACAAACATGTCTAAACTGACCTTCATATGCAACATCCATTCAGGTATTTGCTTCAGTAGTTGATGTATCACTATTCACAATGGCTGTTTCTTATCTTTAGATGTTCTGCATATTGTCAGGTTTCAGCTCTAAAGCAACTTTCATTTTTCTATAAAACAATGATATATGCAGCATGAACAGTGGTATCAAATCCAAAAAATGTCTTAATATTCACGGTAACATGCATTCATTTTTCAGCCTTCTAGTTGAATGAGTTATTATTAAATGGGTTGCTTTCAGTATTTAAGACTGTTTCTGCATTACTTTGTCATTGCTTTCAGCTGTAAAAACAATTTCTTGTACTTTTATAGAAAACAGTGGATATGAAAAGCCACAAGGAACAAGTGTTTATGCCAAATCCAAACAACATGTCTAACTGACCTTCACATGTAACACCATTAGGTTTTCAGCTTCTAGTAGTTGTATGTAGCTCAATCTCACATGGTTGATTTTCATGTATTTACAGGCTATTCTGCATTATTTGTCAGAGGATTTCAGCTGTAAAAGCAACTTCTTGTACTTTTATAAAAACAAGGATATGAAAAGCCACAAGGAACAAGTGTTTATGCCAAAATCCAAACAACATTCTAAACTGACCTTCACATGTAACACCATTAGGTTTTCAGCTTCTAGTAGTTGTATGTAGCTCAGTTCCTCACCATGGGTTGCTTTTCATGTATCTTACAGGCTATTTCTGCATTATTTTTTCAGAGGATTTCAGCTGTAAAAAGCAAACTTCTTGTACTTTTATAGAAAACAATGGTATATGAAAACCACAAGGAACAGTGTTTATGCAGAAATCCAAAAACATGTCTAAACTGACCCTTCACATGTACTCCATTCAGTGTTTTCAGCCTTCTAGTAGTTGTATGTAGCTCAGTTCACACAATGGTTGCTTTTCATGTATCTTACAGCTATTCTGCATTATTTGTTCAGGGTTTCAGTGTAAAGCAGAACTTTCTTTACTTTCTATAGAAAACAATGGTATATGAAAGCCACAAGGAACAGTGTTTATCCAGATCCAAACAAATGTCTAACTGACCTTCACATGTAACCTCATTCAGTGTTTTCAGCCTTCTAGTAGTTGTATGTACTCAGTTCCTCACCATGGGTTGCATTTCATGTATCTTACAGGCTAGTTCTGCATTATTTGTTCAGAGGATTTCAGCTGTAAAGCAGAAACTTTCTTGTACTTTCTATGAAAACAATGGTATATGAAAAGCCACAAGGAACGAGTGTTATGCCAGAATCCAAACAAATGTCTAAACTGACCCTTCAATGAACATCCATTCAGTGTTTCAGCCTTCTAGTATTGTATGTAGTCAGTTCCTCACATGGGTTGCTTTCATGTATCTTAAGGCTAGTTCTGCATTATTGGTTCAGAGGATTTCAGTGTAAAGCAGAAATTTCTTGTACTTTCTATAGAAAACATGGTATATGAAAAGCCACAAGGAACAGTGT
>JAJTUV010003960.1:0-64516 GCA_021653895.1 Mastomys natalensis | reverse complement strand
CCAAGGTTAAAATACTGACCAATTGTAGAAAAAGTTTTCACTCATGTGGGGTTTTTTGTTTTTTTTTTTAGAATTTTTTATTTGAAATTTGGGGTTTTTTTTCCCATTTCTTTACGGGGTGTAAAACCCCACAATAAGGCAACATCAAGATAACAAGAATGTTTCTTGAGAGATAGGGCCCAGATTCTAAATTATAATGTGTTTGCTTTTGCCATGTCTCCTTGTCAATACTGGGAACTGGGGGTTAAAACTTTCAAGTCAATGAATGTGAAAAATCTCTGTGAGTTCTATATTATCATTTTTTTTTTTAATAAAAATTGTTTTCTGAAGTCACCCCAATACCTCTTCCCTTATACTTTTGATTGCTTTTTTTTCTAGATCCCGCCCTGAGTGGTGTTGATTTTTTATTAGCTGAGGCAAAGAGATAACCCTAAAGAAAAACCCTTACTTATGTCAAAAATATGGAAAATTTTTGGCTGGCCCCCAAATAAAAGTTTACCTCGGGGGGCTAATTGAAATTGCTAGAAAGTATAAAACAAATTCCAAGGGAAAGGGAAAGGGAATAAAGACCAAGGGGGTTCCCCCATACCTAAGTTTTCCCCCTTCAAAATTACATTTAAAAAAAGGAATTCCTCTTACAAGAGGGTTTCCCATCTAAGGCTGGGGGAAAAATAAAGAGAAGGAAAAAATTTTGAGATTTAAAGGATAAGGAACTAGTGTAACATATATCTTCTAAAAAAAATTGCAACCGAAGTTTTTCCCAATATGACCTCCAAAACATAATGAGAAAAAGTGTCACAGTGTGCATGTTTGCTTTGAAGGAAAAAAGCTGGTGATGAAAATAATCTACACAACCTTTTAAAACAGGAAACGTAAACCGGGAATGGAAAGGTTGTAAATTCCTCAGGGAAAACCCAGAGAAAAAATTTTTAATGATAAACCCAAAAATGAGCATCAGAAAAATAAATATTTTTCAATTTCCCAAACGGTCCCCACAATTTTTTACTTCAAAAAATATGAATATCAAATACATATACACATTCATTAAGAATTGATGAAATAATTGGGAAACATACATTTTTACAGTGCAGGGAGGTGCACAAGGAGGGGTTTTGAAAGTAAAAATATAAACAAAAAGCAGTTAAAGTACAATCCCCAAAAAAAACTACCAATAATTTTTAAAAAAAATAAAAAGGGCAAACAGACCTTTGAGGAACACATGACACTGACAGAAAACCCTAAGGAAAAAATAAGGGTGTATGGGGCTTGTAGGGGCATGCTTGTGTTTTTTTATAAAAAACCAAATAAATCTTTAGTACCATTTTTTGGGTTAAAATGAAGAAGATAACCCTTCATCTAAGTGATTTATACTTTTTGTATATTTTACCGACCTTATTGGGATAAAGATTTTGGGGGTGGGATATTTCCATTAGGGGTTTTTTCCCTTCCCACTTAATGAAAAAAATTTCATTTCAAAATAAAAATTGTGTTTTTTTACAAAAAGTTAGAGCCCCTTTTATTACAAACACAATCTGACCCCCTTGTCCTTTTGATACTATGTCCCTTCTTAGAAAGATTTTTCTGATATTTTCCCCTTAACATTTTTAAAAGCTTTAAAAAAAAAGGGAAAAAAGGGGAAAAGGTTTTTTTGGGACCCCAAAAAAAAAAAATTAAAACTTCACTGGCTTAAAAACTTTAAATTTTAAAACTTTTTTTTCCCCCCTTTTAAAATTTTTTGGTTTTCCCCCAAAAAAAAATAAAATTTCCCCTTTCTTAAAACCTTTTTTTTTTTAAAATTTTAAATAAGGTGAATCATTTTTAAAAAACCCCCGGGGGTTTCATGGGGTGCCCAAAATTGGTTGGGAAAAAAAATTTTTTTAAAAAACCCCAAAAAAAGGTTTTTTTCCCCCAAAAACCCCAAATAATTGAAAAGGGGCGCCACCCCATACCCCCTTTTTGTCCTTTTGTCGGGAAGGTTATTTGACACAAAACCTCCATGCACCAGACAATTTCAGAGAATCTATCTCAGGTTGGAAACTCTAGTCGAGGCACCCCCGTGCCCCTTTGAAAAAATTAAAGGGTCCTTAGGCCTATACCTTGAATGGTAAGAGGTCAGGATCTAGGGAAAATGCCTGGACGGCCAATTCGGGTTTCCAAAAGGTTTCCCACTAGGTCTCCTAAGGGGGCCACATACTTGGGGAAGCCCCTTCTTCAGCATTAGCCCTGAAAAAATACAGCCTTATGTCTTCCCATGGTCTGGCGAAAGAAATGAAACAAAGGGCCAAAAACACACCCTAAGAGAACAAGGGCTCCCATCAAAATACTCCGCCCATTCTTTAAAAAGTTGAGGGCACCTTAACCCAAGTGGTAAGTCTTTTCAGGGGACGGTTCAGGCAAGTGCCTTTCCCAGGGGGCGGTCTGCGACAGGGCTTCCTAGAAGGTCTTCCCTTCCTTTGCCATTTCTCTTTCGGGAGGTGTCTGATTAAACCCAGTGTCATTGCAGCAGCCAGATAAACATCAGTATTGCAGTTTTAAAACCCCTTCTTTCGTCTGGGATCCCGGATTGGAGATTTTCCGAGTCAGTCTCAGGGATCCAGTTGGGTTTTCTTGACCCTGTGGGGAACAAAACAAACCTCGCTCTATGGGCAGGGATTGGGACCCCCTTCCTCGGCCATCCCGTTAGTTTTTGTTGTCTTCCATTTTACCTTTTCTGGCAGGGGGGCTAATGTATATGATGTCTGGCGCAGAATGACCCTGAGCTCCAAATTTAGAAATTTAAAGTAAATAGTCCCAAATTAGTCTAGCTGGGGTTTAAAGCATGGCTTATCCCTCTTTTTTTTGTTTGGAATTTTTTGACCCATTGCAAGTGCTCGTTCTACAATCCCCCCTGCCCCCTGAGGGTTGTAGGGCGGGTCCAGAGTGAGTGAGACTTCCATCCATTGGCAAAAGGGAAGGAAAAAGCTTGAGCCGTATAGGGGGGCCATTGTCAGTTTAAGTGTTTGGGTTTTTCCCCCAAGCCGCCCATGCCTCTAGGCAATGAGAAAAATTTACATTGATGGTCTTTTCACCAGATAGAGGAGTGGCATGGTTTTACTCTAAACAAGTATCTACTGATACATGAATGTATTTTTAGAGCCCAAAACTCTGAGAGATGTGTGCCCATCCATCTGCCAAACCCTGAGGGGGTGAACCTCGAGGGTTGACACCCACGGGTGGTGGATGTGAATGTATAATGCATTGAGGGCAATTGGGGGAAAATTTGCTGCTGTATCCCGGGCAGGTTAAATTTTGTTGCAAAATTTTTTAAAATTTAAAAGGGAAACAACTGATGGAACTGTGCGGGCACGATCCCAAGCCTTGCCCCGAAGATGGCATTCCTTTTTTGGTCCATTGGTCTAATTTTGCATTGTTTCCACGCTCAAGGGTCCTGGAAAACCCCCGTATGAGCTCTAATATGCTGGATAAAAAATTTGTTGGTGCTGTTCTAATTAATGTTTTGAAATTTTTAAAGAGGGCCGCAAAACGTCTCTGGCTTTGATGGGACCTGAAAATTCCAGGACTTTGACACTATTTACCACATATCGAATCGGAGATCAATAAAGGAAAAAATGACATGTTTTAAAAACTTCTAAAACTATTTGCAACTCAACAACCTAAAGGTGACCCAGGCTGGAATTGGCCCACAGCACGGGCCAGAGTTTTTCTATCAGGTATGCTCCAAAAACCTTTTTGGAGCCATCAGTAAAAAAGATATTGGGGTTAACTTTTTTCAAGGGGCAATGAGAGGGGAATAGAAGAAAAAAACACAGGATGTTCCTTGAAAAAGGATAAAAATGGATGTTTGGGGTAATGTTTTGTCTATAATGCCAAACAAAATAAAATGTCAAAATGGGCCCAATCATCTATTGTGCTACACAGGAATTTTACCGGTGAGCGGAGTAAGGTGTTAAAACAATTATATCAGGCGTTCGTTCCAAAGTGCTGTATAAAGGGGTGAAGGGCCCTCCTGTGCTAGATGGACTACTGTGTGGGTAAATTTCTTTGGATTTGTTTGGAGAAATTTTTGGGGTGGACCCCAAGGGGCTCATCCTGCCATAGAACTCCTGTGGGTTGTCCGGTGGCAAGGACACACAAACTTATGGGTAAATCCGTTTTTAATCTCCCAAGAAAGCTCCCCTCAAGCTCTTTTCTACCTTCTCAAGTGCAGTCCTGCCTTCCGGAGTTAAGTGACGGGGTGGAGTGGGAGGGCGGAGTCACCGCAGTATTTAAATGTTAGTAAAGTGCTACAATTTAGGTTGGTAAGGCTGTCTTTGCGTAATTCAATTTTTTTGGTACTATAGTTTTGATGCTTATTTCTGCCCAAGAATTTCCCACCTTGCTTCGCTGAACCTTTTGGAGCTATCACTATCTGTTTTTTCTAATAGTTTGATCATTCCGTATATACAGTCAAAATGCTCAGTTTTTGCAGCTATTAAGATGTCATCCATAATGGAGACAATGCACTTTGGGAAATTTCTTCCTTAAAGGGGCTATGGCTTCTCCATGTATAATTGACCACATGGTTGGGCTATTGGCCATACCTTGAGCAGAATACCCACTGGTAGCCGGTCAGGTTCTCATGATTAATAGAGGGAACCGTGAAAGCGAATCTCTCACTGTCCTTTTTAAACAGAGTGGGATAGAAAAAAACAGTCTTTGATGTCAATGATGAAAATAGGCCAATCACGAGGTAAAGCAGATAATAGAGGCAAAGCCTCTCTGAACTGGCCCCATGACTTGCATCTGACGGTTTATAGCTCGCAAGTCATGTAGCAGCCTCCAACTCCCTGATTTCTTTGTTATGACAAATATGGGGGTGTTCCAAGGGGAGACAGAAGGTTTAATATGTCCTAATTTTAATTGTTCCAGGACTAGTTGTCTAGCAGCTATCATCTTTTCTGAGGAAAGAGGCCACTGGGGAAACCCATACTGGCTCCTCAGTCTTCCAGGTAATAGGTATACCAGGCCCAGTGGCCACTAGGAAAAACCCAGTCCCGTGTGTAACCCTTTAGGTTGTGGCTGAGCTTGTTCCTTTTCCCTTGGAGGTGTCTTCCAATGCCATGAGATGGATGCCATTCTATATCTGTAGAATAGTGTGTATTTGTTAATTTCAGTTTTCATGGCTTTCAACAAATCTCTGCCCCAAAGGCTAATGGGCAAAGCTAACACAAAAGGTTGGAAGGTGCCTTCATTGCCTTCCTTGTCTTTCCAAGATAATGTGCCTGCGCTTACATGGGCGATTTGCATACCCGAGCCCCTGTAAGGTCTGGGTCAATGCTTGAATAGGCCAATGTTTTGGCCAATCTCTTTGGGCTATTATGCTATGATCAGCTCCTGTTCCAATAGGCCTAATATTTTTTTACCATTAATTTCCAATTCTATTATGGGCCTTTGATCCAAATCTAAAGACAAGAAGGCGGCTGTGGTTCTGGAGGATCCAAAGCCCTTGTTCCCTCTTATTATATTTTTACAGGGGAACAATTTTTCTAAGCTGGGTAGCATTATTAATTGAGAATTCTATCTCCTGGTGAGATGGCCAGGATACCTCATGGAGAGGAGGCTAGGATCTTAACTGTGCCCTCAAAATCAACATCTATAATGCTAGGATGTACTACAAGACCTTTTAGGGTAGAAGAAGAGTGTCCTATCAGAAGACCCACTGTGTCAGGAGGTAGTGGACCCTGAAAGTCAGTCTCAAGAGGTTGTACATCCATTTGGGGTGTTAATACAATTCTGGTGGTGCAGCGCAGGTCCAACCTGCTGAACCGGAGTGGCTCTCCGAGGCTCGAGCGATGTAAGTTGGGCTGGTGTAGGCTGGGCTGGTGTAGGCTGGCTGTTCCCCTTCCACTGCCCCATATATTTGCGGGCCCTGGAAGCGGGGGGCCCCACTGCCGTTTTTTGGCCGTGCACCACTATAACTAGAGGACAGCGGTTGTCCCTGAATATCTCTTACGATCTGTACTCATTGGCCCAATGATTACCCTTGCGACATCTTGGCATAGTTCTGGCTGTCTTGGAAGAGGGGTACTCCCTTGTTTATCTCTATCTCTTTGGGGACACTGTCTACTGAGGTGTCCTAGGCGTCTGCAGTGGAAGCAAACTCCTGCAGGGGTCCTACCTTTACCCTTAGACAACTGCATGACTGCAGCTGCCAAGCCAGAGTTGGACAATGGTCCACAATCTCTCTACAAGCCTTCATCCAAGCCGTCAAACCCTTTGCTTTCCAAGGGGTGATAGCTGCCCTGCACTCTTTTGTGCATTGTTCAAACACCAATTGCTCTATCAGTGGCATGGCTGTATCAGGGTCACCAAAAATTCTCCCTGCGGCTTCCATCAGTCGAGCCACGAAGTCGAGAAGGGCTCAGCAGGACCCTGGAGGATTCTTGTTAAATTACCTGAAACTTTTCCCTTATTGGTAGGGCCTTCCAGGCCCTGATGGCCATATTATTAATTTGACCGTACACGGCCTGCAGAAACGTTGTCTGGTTATCTGCCCATTGTCCCTGACCTAGAACATATCTAGATTTCCATAGGGGATGTCCTGAGCTGTGTTGGCCTGAGCCTGCACTTGGGCATAATCTGTATAATAGATTTCCAATCAAGATATGCCCCATAGTTAAACAGGCTTTCACAGTACTCATCAATCTGATGGTGTGATGGCCTGTGTCGCTATCCTTTCTATCAAGGATTGCGTGAAGGAGGCATTAATGCCATAGGCCTTAACCGATTCTGCCAGAGTCTTTAACATCTTAATATTTAAGGGATCATAATATCTTTGTTGATTTGCATCTTCAAAAACTGGAAAGGCCATACGCAGTTCATTCCAGTTTGTGGGCAGAATGAATATTGTGTCTCTAGACTGGCCCAAGGAACCTCCACATAGGAGGCGGGCCAAAGGGTGGAGCCGTGGGTGTCTCCCAAGCCGGTGGTTTGAGCCTTTCCACCATTTTGCCTTTCTTTTTCCTTGAGAGGACCATGGACTCTATTTTAGTTAACATGTCCTCTAGGTCCTCCTCCATCTTTTCTAAGCTTTTCCTTCCTCTATCTTTTCTAATCTATCAGAGCTAGAAGAGCTCTCTGTATCTATATCTTTTAACTAGAGTAAATGTTGGTTATCTTTTTGGTCCCTGTTTTTTTTACTAATGCCTGCCTCAGAGCCTTCTGACTGAGCCTCTTTCACTTGCTCGAAAACTTCCTGGTCCTTTCGGACAGCGGATTCACATTCACAATGAAATTTAGGTACAAGCTAAGACCATACGTCAGGAAAAGCACTATTACAATACCCAAGCCAACCCACTCCGGGTCGACAATAGATATCATAGCTTAGAAAATCCCGGACCTTGTATTACCATTTCCTTAAACTCGTCCCTAAACCTCGACTTGTCCAAACCAGGGAACCTCGACTCGTCCCAAAACCAGGGACCTCAAACCAGGGAACCTCAACTCAAACCTCGACTCGTCCCAAACCCAGGGAACCTCGACTAAACCCAAACCAACCTTACAGTTACCTCAGTTTCTGATCCACGAGGTCGTTCGTCCCAAACTTGTCTTAGTCTTCCTCACCGTTGCCTCAACCGCCTCTACTCAACTGCTTCCCCCGGAGCTCTACCGCCGCCAACTTCCAGGGCCGCAACCGGACCGCAGTGAACCCCGACGTCGTCCCAACTGGGAGCCTCTACGGTCCAAAAGAACCTCACCGGACCCCGACTTTGACTTCAACTGCCGTGTCTCCGACTGCGTCCTCCGAACGCGTTCCCACCCATGACCGCCGCAGTCCCTTTCCGCGTGTCTTCACCACCGCGTCTCTGCTGGCTCTTTGTTAGCTCGTTCCACATGCGTCTCTGCCGCGTGTGTCTTCACGCCGCGTCTCCGCGCGTCTCTCCGTCGCCGCGTGTCCCGCGGTCCCGCAGCGCTTCACGCCTCATCTCGCTGCGTCTCTCAGCCGCCACGCCTGTCCGCCGTGTCTCCTGCCGCGTCTCCGACTGCCACGTTGTCTCGCCGTCCGCGCATGTCTTCACCGCCGCTCTTCTTCACCGCCGATCTCCGCCGGTCTCTTGTCTCTGTTTCCTACCGCCTACGAGCACCACTTGTCCCTCCGTCTCTCCGCGCCCTTTGTTCTGACCTTCAAATATGCATTACCGCACTGTGCTTCACACTCCGCTAACAGTCACTCTTTGTCTTCCCTTTCAAATCGTAGCCTGTTTGCTCTTCTCGGCCGGTAAGTAAGGCAGACATACCTGGATTCTTCTCTTCACAGCTCTTTTATTCTGAACAATCTTCCTTCACTGACCCCCAGCAGCTGAACTGCAGTTGTTATATACCCTTCCAAGGGGGCGGACCTGGCGGCCTGTTCTCTCAGGATTGGTTAGGGCCAATACCTCATTTTCATAAGCCCCAGGATTGGCTAGGGCCATTTCTCATAACCCCATGATTGGTTAGGGCTCGAGCCTCATTTGCATAAGCCCTCTCGGGAGGGGCTTGAGCCTGAGGCATGCGCAGTAGGCGGCGCCGGCCATGTTGGAAACCGGCGCCGTCTCTTCGGCCGCCTACAAGTGCCTTTTAGTGCATCAGAAAATCTACAATATTCCAAATGCCAACAGAGGAATTTACCATTTAGGCGATGTTTTAGTTTCTATCACTATAACAAACATAATGATCAATGGAAACATGTGAGAAAGTTGTTTATTTACTTATAGACCTTTGTCACAGTATAGTACATGAAGCCAAGGCATGAAATTGGATGTAGGCACTCAATGAAAACAAATGGAATAATGCTGATTATTGTCTTCAAGTGCGTATTTTCTGAAGTCCTCTTTCTTATAACTCTCAGATCAACTTGTCCAGAGTTGGCACTGTCCACAGTCAGTAGGGTCACCTTATATTGATAATAAATTAAATACGGGGCTTAAACACAGGTCAAAGTGATTGTAGCCATTCTTCAATTGAGATACTTGGTTCTCGATATCTTCAAGTTTGTGTACTTATGAATGAAACCATTTTCCACTCAACTTTAGTATTTTGTATGACAATGGACAGTGCTGTTCTGTTAGAAAGTTCATGTTTGCATGTTACTTAAAATTTTTATATGATTATTACTACTTTTGTTAAGACAAAGGAAAAGATATGTTGAATATTATCAAAAATTTCATACTATTAAAGTTTCAATAATGCAATTTATGTTTGTACTTATGTATAAAATTTGAATTTCATCTAACTAAAATAACATAACACTTTGGGACAAAGATACACGCTAGCAACCCTGCACTAGAAGCCAAGATGGAAAAAACCTCCACAACCACCATGACCTTCCCCCTGGTGCTGTGGTAGACAGGGAGGAAGGTGATCCAGACACTGCAGAACACCAGCATGCTGAAAGTTAGGAACTTGGCTTCATTGAATCTGTCAGGAAGGTTCCTGGCCAGGAAAGCCAGAGCAAAGCTCCCCAGAGCCAAGGAGCCCAAGTATCCCAGGACAAAGTGGAAGGCAATGACTGAGCCTTTGTTGCAAATAATGACAGTCTTCCCATGTTCAGATTGTATATCTCTGTCAATAAAGGGAGGAGATGTTACCAACCAGGTTCCACAGAGAATAAGTTGGATTAGGGTACAAATGGGAATGACCAAGTTAGGTGCCCCTGCTGCCAGCATCCCTCTCATTCTTCTTCCTGGAGTAGTGAGCTGGAAAGCCATGACCACAGTTATTGTTTTGGCCAACACTGTAGAGACAGCCACAGTGAAAAATACTCCAAATGTGGTCTGCTGCAGGATGCAGGTGGCCTGGCTGGGGTGTCCAATGAAGAGCAATGAGCAGAGAAAACAGAAGCTGAGAGAGATGAGCAGGATGTAGCTGAGAATGCGGTTATTGGCCTTCACAATGGGAGTGTCATTGTGCTTTATAAAAGTGGCTAGTATTAGAAATGTGAGGACAGCGAAGGACAGGGCCATGCAGCCTAGAGCCATCCCAATGGCTCTTCATAAGCCAGGAATGACACAGCCCTTTGGAGGCAGAGGGTTTGCTGTAAGTTGGCATACTTATCATCTGGACACCTCACACACTGCTCCATATCTGATGGTGAACAACAATAAAAACTTATATCATATCATATTCATGAGCTTAATAATTGAATGTTTGCATTATTCATATGATATCCCAGAAATGTTTTGGTGTTGAGCATTTATTCCATTCCTAATTGCTGCAGGAAGCACTGACGTAAGGCTGTTCTGTATTAATCTATGCTTTGTGATGTAACAAAACAACATAATGGAAAATGCAGGAGAACAAACTACTTATTCATTAAACAGAAAGTAAACATGTTGTTTTCTAATGCGTTATGAAAAATAACATGCATATTCTCAGATCATTTAATTTTTTTTAAATATAACCTTTTCACTCACAGACATGTGCAGTGTGCAGACATAGTTCTCAATGCCAGTTGATGAACTGCAGTACGAACTATGTTGGGATTGTGGGTTGTGCCCTTTGTCTGTATCTTCACATAAACACAACACCATGCATTTCCTGATGCAAAATATTGTTTGCATAAATTGTATTTTCATTATTCAAGCCATATGCCTCCACACCTATCCATGTCCCTCTCTTTGTGGTAAGATATCTTTTTTTCACAACTATGCATTCCAAGCTAGATGTCATGAAGTTTATGGATGCTCACATTCTTCCCCTTTTCCTTATGTAAGCTGTGATTGCTGATATGCATTATCACCTCTCTGGGTGTATTTTAGAAATCTTCACTCTTGAACTAATTCTTTGACAAGAACTAATCAATCCTTCAAATGTTCCATGCTCTTAAATGTATTTCATTGAACAACTCCTGCTACCCTAAGCTTATGGACTTTGTCAGGGACCAAGCTGAATGATAGGAGGGAAAGTTTGTGGACTGATCATATAGTCCAGTTACTTTGTACAAAGAATCACGTAAGATTAAGCTTATGTATAGATTATGCCTAAGTTTTGTTTAAAATGGTTACAGATGTATGTCCCGTAAATGTTTTCTGCATAATATAAAATCAATAGCCATCATATTGTGAGAGAAATCAGTTGTTTGTAGAAGATAATGGAGGTTATTTGCAGGATACAAAAGAAGTTGATAAAATTCAAATGAGTACATTTGGAAACACAAAGAATTTTAGGTCTATAGTTTCCATGTAGGCCATGTTACACTTTATTTTGGAAAGAAAAGATATTAGATTTCAGCAATTTTTTCTGCATGCAAATGTGTACCTGTCTCATTGGAAACCTCATTTTCTGGACACTGGTCACAATTGAAGCAGCAGTCTGCTGTTTGTTCGTGATGAATTTTCCTGAATCCAGCAGTGCATGTCACACTACACATAGAGGTGGGACCCTGAGGATATATATATATATATTTACATACCTGTACTTATGTGTCTGTGTATGTATACATTGTATGTATAATGACACATATATTTATTTATTCATGGGACATTAAGAGATATGGTTATGTTTATGCCTCTGCTAACCAGCATTATTTGTCAATTTCAGTTACTTTATTATTTTCTTTTTTTTTTTTAATTCGAAAATTTTTTTTACATTTCAGATGTTCTCTCCTTACCCCATTTCCCCCCCCCCTCCCAGGAACTCACTATCCCTTCCCCCTCCCTGCCTCCACGTTGGTGTACCCCCACCCATGTGCATATAAATAGCCCATATATTTATTTATGGGACATTAACAGATATGGCTGTGTTTATTCCTCTGCTAAACAGCATCACTTATCAATTTCACTTAGTTTATTATTTTCTAACACCCTGAAATGCCCTCAAAGTCACACAATATTTATTACATCATTTAATATTATATACATAACATTTAGGTTGTAGCAATTTAAATTTTTTCTTTCTAAAATTATTAAACCAAAAGGCACCAGTTTCTCTCACAAGATCTATGATTTAAAAAATGAGGACTTTGAGTTGTGTGGAGAGAGAAGATAGGATAAATCAAGAAAGAGTTGTCTGATGAATATCAACAAAGCATGTCATATAAAATTCTCATAAATCTAATGAAGTTTTTCTAAGTTAAAAAGCAAACCTTGAATCTGGAGAAATATTTCTGTTAATCAATACATGTTGTAATTATTTAGGATATAAAGATGATCACACAGAAACAAAAATTTCATTGTCTATATACAGCTATATAATTTTATTATATATATTACTTAAAATTTAATAAATATATTTTTTAGTGTGTGCTGGATAGACATGGAAGTACAATTGAACATGGAATCCAGAGACTTTGATTCCTGTGACCTAGATTTACATGAAGTTGTGAGTTAGTAAAATTTGATGCTGGTAACTGAGGTTGGACCTTGGGCAAGAACAGCAATTGATATTAACTACAGAGCTATAACTTCAAAGTATCTTATTTTAAAATTTAGATATCCTGAAAAAAATGAAAATTGTTGCATACCCACCGATGTTCCTCCTGTGGCCCACTCCAAGTCTTCAGATATTTGAAGTTGTTGGCTTTGTGGGAAACAAGAAAAATAGCCTCCTAGTTTGACTTTTAATCCAAGACCTTGTGGAAAATTCCAAATGTTGAAAATGTCATACTCTGCACACTGATTTTCCCTGTGACTCATGCTCACCAGTTCACCAACAGGGTTAATAAATACTCTAGTCTTCAGCACGGAAGCCGCCTAAATGAGATGCATCATCAGATGATTGCATGTACATATTGATTAAGTAAAGGTAAAATTGAGAATGTCCCCTCAGTTTTCATATTTTTCAGAAAAGAGAGCTATATTAAAATAATCCAATGTACTTATATATAATATAACTCGTGGGTAATTAAAAATTCATATACTTCATTTTAATGTTTCAAGACCTAAATAAAGCTAAGATAAATAGTATCTAAATAATAAGTAGCATGATGTGAGTGTGTGTATATGTATGTGAATATGTGATCTTGAAGATGTGTGTGCTTGTGCACATATTTTTCAAGAATAATTTTTAAAATTGAAGCCGTGTATGTGAGAATGAGTGGGAAGTCTGAATATCTGGAAGTTGTGGAAACAAAGGATGGTAGTGTGTCATTCATGTACATACGGTTTTCATATATGAAATAAACATAAACTTATTAAATATGCAGTCTTCATCATTTAGGTTTTGAAAATAACTGTTACTTTAAATGAATAACTATTAATCACAGTACCTATTATTGAGATAATTATTCTTGAGAAAAAGATCCTGGTCTAGTTATAACTTAATGCTTTTATGATAAAACTCTTGACTCCTATTTTAAATATTGAACTCATTTGATAAAATGTTGAGACACATTTTCACAAACTCACTGATATTCATACAAAAATATTGTCTCCTATTATATGTTATCCTTGTTCATATTACATATCCATGTAAAAGACTCATTGGGTAGTTTTGTAGCATAGAAATCATTTTATTGCAAGAATAATCTCTAACAAATTTATGTGAGTTTTGCAGGAGCAATTGAAAGATCACATTGATATATATAAGCATAATGAAATGTAAGAAACTTTACCTGCTGACAGTCAGTGAACACTCCTTTGGGTTCTGCCATTTCCTGAGATTCTACTTGTTGAAGAATGAGTTCATGGTAGGTGTGGGCCGCAGCATACACAGCGTTATACAAATTATAACCTTTTCACTCAGGGCCATGTCAAATTTGTGCAGTGCTAACCATTCCACTGTATTGTTGAATGTAAAATGATCCTTTTGCTATTGCTCTTCTTAGAGATTGAACAATTAAAATTATTCCACAATGGCATACAATGAGAAATGTCTACTGGGTATATGGCAGAGTTCATTGTTTGTATAAAATTCCTTAATTTAGGAATCTCACTGTGGTGGTGTTCAAAAGTGACAGTCCATGAAAGAAATCAAGGCTGAAATCTCTTTTATTTATGATGACATCCCATTGTGAGGTTGTGATCCAGATTCTCTGTGCACCTAAATATCTCCATTTTCTAAAGCTGACTTCTAGGGTAGAGTTCATTTCACCAAAAATGATAACTACCTTGGCTGTTGATGTCATCATTTGTTTATCATATATCTTAGTGTTTGTCATGTATATCTGCATGTTTTCTGGGATCATATTCACAAAAGCTAAACAGATCCCATTCCTTTGCATTTCTTCTCTCAAGTCTGAGAGAAACTGAATACCCTGGTCATCATTTGAGATGACCAGTCCAATCCAAGTCCATCTAAAATGAAGCATCAGGGAGACTATGCCATGGGACAAACAGGTGTCCTTGGTTGCTATTGATAGACATAGGGAAATTGGTCATGGTCATTCAGGTTAGGATTATATGGTCCAAAGAAAATCTAAAAGATGTAGAAGAGAGGATGAAACATCCACATGAGGAATATGATCTTAAAGAAGTTTGGACTTATATACAAATAACATAACTCACCTTTCCAAACTCTCATTAAGGATGGTAAAATTATTCTATAAATAACGTGTATTGTTCTTTTTGTATTCTAGACTATTCTTGTCAAATCTGAGCATTCTATAAAAGTGTTTTGCCTATTTCCTACAGTGTTTCTATGATCTGTTTTTAAAATCCATTATAAGATGTGTAAAACAGCACACACAGAAACACATGCTGATCAAGGTTTCTCCCTAGGCACCTATGAATGGAATGAACATTTTTAACTCATTCATTGTCACACATTTTCACCTTCAGTGACCTAAAAAAAATTGCCAGTGTTAAGGATGTTATCCATGATGGTCCTGTAAGTTCTATATCACAAATTGCCTGTATTCCACAGTTATAATTTATAAAATCATAATTGTTTCATGGTGAACGTCCTTCATCCAGAAGTCCAAAAGTGTCTTCACACAGGCCAAAAATGACGGTGATTATCAAAGACATGTTTGGTAAAAGATATGGATTCTTATTGATCTTATCAATAGCAAAAAACATTATGAAAAAATCCTCATATCTTCTTGTTGGTATGCTACAAGAAACCATAGGATTGATTAAAGGTGTATGTACACAATATGATTTGAGTTTCCTTTCTAAATTAAAGAATTTAATCAACAAATAAAATTGCATAGTGGTACACAAATTTTTTTTATTTTTAAAAATTACTTTTATGTATCAAATATCTTTATCATATTGATTATCTAAAGAATCAAATAACACATCAAGATATTTCATGTTTCTTATTACATTCATATCCCTTAGTACAATAAAATATCATTAAAACATATTGAATAATATTCACAACACAGTATCCTATCTCTGATGCTTGAGCACAAAATATTCTTTGGAAACTAAACATAGTAAAAGAGGGCAAAACACTAAAGGGTGAAGCATAAAGATATATATTCAAACGCCATTATATGATACCACCTGACATAGTGAGAGTATTCAAAATACATTATATAACTGCATAAATTCTCTAACAATCTGTTTACTTAAAAAAGATTATCTATGTTTCTATAAGCAAATTTTACAAATCTCAATATAGAAAAAACTTTTTGAAGTTAAACCTTAAGAAAATGCTAATTTCATGCACAGTGAGAAAAATTATCAATAATGATATTTCCATGATGTTTATAGAGTATGCTTTTTATATTTTTGAAATGTTAATGTTCATTAAACATGATAATTATTTTAGAATACATTTCATTTACATATATATCTCCATCTCAAAATATAACAGATAATATACCACAATACAGGAATATTGTCCTGTAGGCTCACCTACACATCAATTTAATGTTAGCTTTAAATGTGAATGTTACTATGTCATCTTACTAAAAATGATGTCAGACTTCTCTATACACCTCAGGTTTCCTAATTTTGTGCCACCCTTTAATAGATATCTGAGGACTGATGTCTGTTCTTCATATGAAATGTGTTTATCTGCCCCAGCACAGTCTCCCAATAAGTCTTTTACTATTAGTGTTTACTTCCCATCAGAAGGAAAAACAACAAACATGGTCAGTTGAGAATTTATAGCTAAGTTTTTCTTTTAAACTACAAATATATATCAACACAGCTCATATATTTGTAATTCTGATCTTTATTACTACTTTTACAAGTGTCACTAATGATTAATTCTATTATTTTCCCAATGAGGTGTGTGAGAACATAGGATACATTAGAAATAAGATTCCTTCTGACCTGATACACAGGAATAATAATGTGAAGCAACATATTAAAGTGTGGACTTTGTACTTTGGCTAGCAAGAGGAAAATGTATTCTTAAAATGTCAAAGAGGTGAAAAAGAAATAAAAGATGGGATGAGAGTCAGAGACAGAAAAGCACAGGAAACCTCTTTGAAAGGTGAATGATTTCAACACTCCTTCCCTTATGTCTGCAGCCAACACTGCTATCTCACATTTGAGATCTGAGAACTATGTAGACATATTGAGAACGGCTTCTTATTCGCTAGATATATTCTCCTATAATTTCTGTAATGTTCTATTTATTCACCAATTAAAAGAAAAATTGACCACCTGTTTGATAGAGACCACGAACCTAATCTGTGACTGGGCATATGTACAAGAGGACCAAAATAGTACTCTGGTAACATAATCTGAAGCATGGTGGGGTTTTTTTACATTTACAGTGTCCAGGATGACAGAAGAGGCTTATTGAGAGACTATATTTAAAAGCAATGTGAATGTATATTCCCAAATATATATGTAATATTATGCACATAATCATGTATACTACACACACACAAATTTCAAGGTATAAATGTATGCCCAATACTTAGAGACCTAAATTAAATAACTTTTTCATGAAGGTCTTTAGAACACATGCTCATAATGGAATCTTTGGCAGATAATGGAAGACAAGCAGCCTCTTCATATTGAGCTCTTAAGAGTAGGAAGAATTGTGAATTCAGAACAGACTAAGACACCATGTGCAATACCATCTTTCAACATCTAAAATACACAAGGAGGCAAAACATAGAATCCAGTCCCTATCATGGTCCTGTTTGTGACCTGGAGACCAATGTACTAAAACCAAAATAAACTGTGACACATTTGAAAGAATTAAAGTAGAGGTTGACTCAATATTAATTTCCAGTACTTCCTAATGTAACGGGAAAGACTTCCACAGTTGTGTACACAGCTATATATTTCTATTTCAAGACACTAAATCAGATAATAACTTAATGCCTTACCTAAAATTGAACATACGATTATAATCATTATCTTCAATAGGCCAGTCACTTGCTAAAAGGCCAAAACCACAGTTACTTCTCAAATCTCCATCATTATCTACATTATTTTTTATCCTCCAAAAACAAGGGGGTTCAGTCAAACTGCACAAGATGAGAGAAAACTTCAGGAGTGAGAAGGAAATAGTGAAAGTACACAGCTTCTTCACGTCTGCTAGGATCTAAGAGGGAGCAGTTGTGAAATCTGTTTCTTACACAGACAAACATCACACACACATTCACACCTATGTGTCTGTTTTAAGGCTATTGCTGTCTGAAAATCCACTCAATTATATTTTACAGTTCCTTTCCATTCACCCTGTGCCATGTTCCCTGGATATATCTCAAACAATCTGGCCTCAAGCTCTGCATCTGAGGTCTAAAAACTTCTGATCAAAACATTTCTAAAAATATGTTGTAAAGATCATGTTGTCCATCCTCAGGTGTCATGATTTCATAAGTGTCCATGGCATCCACTCAAGGGAAAATCTCCTGAGCAGCTTGGGCTACACCATGAGTCAACAGTCATATGTATGAACACAATTGGCAATCATGATGATGGACTATGTCAGAACTTCCATAGTAAGATAAGAGTTCAGAAGATCATAATGGTTCCATGTTATTAAGGCTTTGAGTTGAATCATGGGAAATCATGGATTCCATTGCTTAGTCTAGGGAAGGGCAGTCTGACATACAACATTGAGCCAGGAGTTAAGCATTCTCTCTGTTGTAAGTATAGTATTGCATGCTAGTCATGTTCACAAAATCTCCTCAAATGTTCCATGATTCCTTTCATCTGGAGAACCAGTCATCATGTAAATCCAATATGCCTGAAATTACACAGGTGCAACTCCCATCCTGTCCAATATTAGTAACTATGCAGACATTCATTCCATTGAGTTATAATGCTGATCTCTTGCCTGATCTTCAGTCCCTAATAATCAGGATCTGTTGAGGAAATATTTCTTTGGTTGAACTTTCTTCGCACCTTATTAAGATATTTGTGAACAATTTCACACATATTACTCAAATGAAATGAAAGATTTTAATTGGTAATTTTTGAACTACTTATAATGACCACACTGAATTCTCCACCCACCCCAAATGAAATGGAGTCTTTATCTCCAACTATTCATCATCAGTGAATACATTTCCTGATTGGTTGGTACTTCACTGGGTTATAATAGAATCTTTTTAAATATTTATTTATGACTTCATTCGTTTGCATTTAAAATGTTATCCTCCTTTCCGGTCTCCCTTCCATGAGCCTCCTACCCCATTCCCCTTCCCTTTGCTTGTTAGAAGGTGCTCCCCAAGCACCTACCCATTCCGCCTCACCACTCTAGCATCCCCTACGCTGGGGCAACAAGCCTCCACAAAACCAAGTGCCTCCCCTCTCACTGATGCCAGACAAGGCAGTCCTCTGCTACATATATAGCAGGAGCCATGGACTGGCCCATGTATATGCTTTTGTTGGTTGTTCAGTCCCTGGGAGCATCTGAGCATCTTGTTATTTGATACTGATATTTTTCTTATGGGGTTGCAATCCCCTTCATTTCCTTCGGCCCTTCCCCTAACTCTTCCATTGGCATCCCTGGGCTCAGTCCAATGTTTGGGTGTATCTGTCTCTGTCTTTGTCAGGTGCTGGCAGAGCCTCTCAGAGGACAGCTCTACCAGGATCCTGACTGCAAGCACATCTTGATATCAGCAATAGTGTCATAGTATGTTGTCTGCGAATGGAATGGATCTCAAGGTGTGGTTGTCCTGGATGATCTTTCCTTCAGCCTCTGCTCCATTTTGTCCCTACATTTCCTGTTGACAGGAACAATTCTGGTTTAAAAATTTTGAGATGTTCTGAGTGACCTCATCCCTCCACTGGGGAACATGTTTACCTACTGGAGATGGTCTCTTAAAGTTCTGCCTTCCTGCTGTTTGGTATTTTGGCTAATGTCATGCTTATTGGGTCCTGGGATCCTTTCAAATACCTGCCATCTGAGACTTTGTAGTGGTTCCCCAAGTTCCCTACCCTGTACTGCTATTATTTCTCCTTCTTCTCCTGGCCCTTTGGACTGCTCTCTTGTCTCTTCCCATACCTGGTACCTCTCTTCCTCTGCCTCCTGTGATTATTTTGTTTCCACTTCTAAGTAGGATCGTAGTATTCACACTTGTGTCTTCCTTCTGGGTAAGCTTCATGTGGTCTGTGAGTTGTATCACAGGTATTCTGAAGTTTTTGGCTAATATCCACTTATCAGTGAGTATATACCATGTAAGTCCTTTTGGGTCTGGGTTACCTCACTCAGGATGATGTTTTCTAGTTTCACCCATTTGCCTGCAAATTTCATGATGTCCTCGTTTTTAATAGCTTAATAGTTTTTCATTGCAAAAGGCCCATCCTCACTTACCAGCATGAAAATTTGATAACTCACAACTTCCTATGTATCTGGGACATAGAGCTTGTAGGTCTCTGGATTCCATGTTCAAATGCAGTTACATGCCTAATTATCCCATAAGAAAGAAACACATGTCTAAAATTCAAAATTATACACACACACACAGTCACACACACACAGACACACACACAGACACACAGACACACACACACACAGACACACACACACATACCATAAAATTTGGTGATTCTGTTAGAATATTTTTATAGTCTAATGAAGTGCAGTATATACTCAGTAACAGAAATATTTCTCCCCATTCCAGGTTTTGTTTTAAACTTAGAAAAACTTTAGTAATTCTATGAGATTCTTGTATAACATGTTCTGTTCTTATTCATCAAACAACTCTTACTTGATCTACCCTACCTTCTCTCACCAACCAACTCAGTATCCTTATTTTTATTTATAAATCATGAGAGAAATTTATGCCACATAAATATTTTGTTTGTTTTAAATCACTTTAGGAAGAAAATTTTCAAAAATCTATATAACCCAAATGTTACACATGTAATATTGCATGATGTAGTAAATACTGTGTGACATTCAGGGCACTGGAGGCTTATACAAATTAATATCATGTCAGAAATTCGTAAGTGATGCTGGTTATCAGATGTATATGTATAACAATATTTGTTAATGTCATATATATATATTAAAAATATGTAACTACATATAAAAACATAAAATATGAAACTTTGTTACATATATGTAAACATATGTACATTTCAGTAAACACATAATGTATACTCACATTATACACACATTACACTCACATACACACACACACACACACACACACACACACACACACATACATACACGTATTGCATCAGTTTCCCTCCTCCATGTGTAGTGTGACATTCATTGCTGGATTCAGGAAAATTCATCAGAAACTAACAGCACAGTGATGCTTTGATTCTGCCAGTGACCACAAATGAGATTTCAAATGAGATACGTATATGCTCGCATGCAGAATGCCAAATTGCTTAATTTAAGTGTCTTCTCTTCCAAAATAGAAATGTAAAATGGTCTAGATGTAAACCAGGAACTTAAAATCTCTGTGTTTCAGAATTTAATTATTTGAATAATATCAAATTATTTGGACCCTGAAAATAACCTGCAATATCTTCTACAAACAACTAATTTCTTTCACTACATCGTGGTTAGTAGTTTTTTATTTTGTTGAAAACATTTAAGGCAACAAACATTTGTAACCATTAATTTTTTATATTATTCTCTCAAGCTGGCACTTCTAGTCTGTGTGAGGCTAGGTGCTTCCATTCCCACTGAGTCTAGACAAGGCAGCTGAGTTAGAATCCTTGGTTCCAAAAGGGTTTATTATCATGGCGGATGGTGGATCGATCTGGATGTAACCCCCAAACTCAGGGCAAACCAGAGTTAAATATGGAGGGAGAAGTGGGAAGGGTCTGGAGAGGAATGCTTAATTGGCTCCGCCCTCTGACCTTCATTAGTATGTAAATCTCTAGGGCCTGAGGCCTGTAGTTACACCCTCTACCTGTGCACTTTGGGAGGGGCTGTAATGGCCTATGTGACTGAACAATGTAGGTCCATGGAGACTAGACTGCTTGTTAGGACCCTGAGTTCTGGGGGCGTGGCCGAACTCTGAGTGGGTGGGGGCCCCTGAGTATCCATCTCACTCTGGCATTTCAAGACTTGTGAGGCTAGGCGTTTTCTCTCCCCTCCAAGGCCAGACAAGGCAGCCCAGCTAGTAGAACATATCCCACACACAGATATCAGCTTTTGGGGTAGCCCTGTTCTAGAGGTTTGGGACAAAACATGAAGACCAAGATGTACATCTGCTACATATGTGTGCGGAGGCGTAGACCCAGCCTGTGTTTTCTTTGGTGGTTCTGACTCTGAGAGCTCTGAGAGTTCATGTTAGTTTACTCTGTTTGTCTTCCCTATCTCCTTTGGGGCCCATAATCCTTCCTCCTGTTCTTTCATAAGAGTCCATAAGCTCCAACCACTGTTTTGGTTGTGGGTGTCTGTATCTGTCTGAGTCAGCTGCTGGGTGGTGCCTCTCAGAGTACAATATGTACAGGCTATGAAGCAAGATCTAATTGTCCTTTGAATTTCTTCACTGTCAGTTGCTATATGTCCATTTTCATTTCTCATTTTGATTTTTTGGATACTGTCTGTCTTTGATTTGTCTAAGGGTTGTCTATCTTGTTGATTTTTTTCTCAAAGAGCTAGCTTTTGATTTTGTTGATTCTTTGTATTGTTTTCTCTTGTTTCTAACGGATTGATTTCACCGATTGTTTTGATTATTTCCTGATATTTAGTCCTCGTTGGTGTGTTTTCTTCTTTTTTTCCCCATAACTTTGAGGTATACTTTTAAATATCGGTATGAGAACTTTCAAATTTCTTCATTGCTGTACTTAGTACTATGAATTTTCCTCTAAGCATTGATTTCATTGTGTCCTAAAAATTTAGGTATGTCGTGCCTTAATTTTCACTTGATCCTAGAAAGTCTTTATTTCTTCCGTGACCAAGAGAACATAAGAGTTGTTCTTTTTCCATGAGTTCACAGTCTTTCTGGTGTTTCTGCTGTTGTTGAAGTCCAGCTTTAATTTGCAATTGTCACATAATACACAAGGTTTTTTTTTTTTTTCAATTCTCTTGTATATTCAAAAAAATTACTTTTAATTTTTTTTACAGTCCAGTCATTATACCCCTCTGGTTCATACCAACTTCAGTTCATTAGTTGAGTGTAATCATCTGAGTCTGTCTCAGTCAGCTGCTTGTTGGGGCTCTCAGAGGACCTCTGTGCTAGCTTCCTGTCTGTAAGCACATCATAGCATCAATAATAGTGTCAGGCCTTGCAGCCTCCCTTTGAGATGGATAGCAAGTTGGGCCAGTTACTGGGCCTCCTTCCCCAGAGTCTCTGCTCCATTTTTATCCCTGCAGTTCTTTTCAGACAAGAACCATTCTGGGTCAGAGGTTTTGACTGTGGGATGGCAACCACATCCCTCCACTTGATGCTATACCTTTCTACTGGAGGTGGACTCTACAAGTTTCACCTCCCCACTGTTGGACATTTCACCTTAGGTCCCTCCCTCCCTTTGAGTCCTGAGAGTCTCTCACCTCCCAGGTCTATGGTACATTCTAGAAGGTCCCACCACCTCTAGCCTTCCGAATTTTCATATTTCCATTTATTCTGCTGGCCCTCAGTGCTTTACTCCTGTTCCCCTCCCTACACCTAGTCATGTTCCTCTTTTCCCCACCCTATCTCCTCTCCCACCCACATTTCCTCCTCCCTCTGCCACACATGATTGCTTCCTTCTCTCTCTCATGTGGAATTGAAGCATCCTCACTTGGGCCCTTTGGCTTGTTTACTTTCTTGAGTTCTGTGGATTGCATCCTGGATATTCTGTACTTTATTTTTGCTAATATCCACTTATTAGTAAGTACATACCATGTATGTCCTTTTGGGTTTGAGTTACCTCACTCAGAATGATATTTTCTAGTTCTATTCATTTGCCTGAAAGCTTGTGATGCCCTCATTCTTAATAGCTGAATCGTATTCCATTGTATAGATGAATCACATTTTCTGTATCCATTCTGTTGTGGGCCATCTGAATTGTGTCCAGCTTCCGGCTATCACACACAAGGCTGCTTCGAATATAGTGGAACAAGTGCCCTTGTGTTACAGTGGGGCATCTTTTGGGTATATGCTCAAGAATGGTATAGCTGGGTCTTCAGGTAGAACTATTTCCAATTTTCTGAGGAACCTCCAGATTGATTTCCATAGTGATTGTACCAGTTTGTAATTCCAGCAGCAGTGGAGAAGTGTTCCTCTTTCTCCACATCCTTGCCAACATGTGCTGTCACCTGAGTTTTTTACCTTTGCCATTCTGATTAGTGTAAGGTGGAATATCAGGGTCAGTTTGGTTTTGATTTCCCTGATCACTAAGGACTTTGAGAATTTCTTTAAGTGTTTCTTGACAGTCAACATTCCTCTGTTGTAAATTCTCTGTTTAGCTCTATACCCAATTTTTTGATTGGGTTGTTCAGTTTTTTTGGAGGGTAACTTCTTGAATTCTGTATATATTCTGTATTTTAGCCCTCTTTCAGATGTAGATTAGTGAAGATATTTTCCCCAATCTGTTGTTTGCCAATTTGTTTTATTGATCATGCCCTTTGCCTTACAGAAGCTTTTCAGTTTCATGAGGTTCCATTTATCAATTCTTGATCTCAGAGCTTGAGCCATTGGAGTTCTGTTTAGGAAATGTCTGCAGTGCCAATGAGTTTGAGGCTCTTTCGCACATTTGTTCTCCTAAATTCAATGAATCTTGTTTTATGTTGAGGCCTTTGGTCCGCTTGGTCTTGAGCTCTGTGCAAAGTGACAAATATGGATCTATTTTCATTTTCTATATACAGACTTCCATTTAGACCAGCAACATTTATTGAAGATGTTTTTTTCATGTATATTTTTGTCCTCTTTGGATCTTTGGTCAAAGATCAAGTATACATACATGTGTGGTTTTATTTCTGGGTCTTCAATTCTTTTCCATAAATCTACCTGTCTGTCTATGTACCATTACCATACAGTTTTTATGACTATTGCTCTTTGGTATAGCTTGAGGTCAGATATTGAGATTTCCCCAGAAGTTATTTCTTTTTTGGGGGGTGAGGGGCATTTTGTTTTTATTTGGATTTATAGAATTCCTCAGCACTTCTCAACCCCTGTAATTATAACCTGTGATCTATTCAGCCTCCTTTGGCTTGGATTTAAAAGCCGAGTATTCTCTTGAAGCAGCCAACTATTAAAACTTCATGGCCTTTTACAAAATATCGCTTGACAGGAGGTGTTACGAAACACTGTCTAGGACAATTAACATCACCCTGGGATTGTCAACACCCATGCATCAAGCACACTGAGAGAAGCGACAGTCGGGACAGCATAGCACAGTGCAGTCTCTTCCTAGCTGGCTACTCTGGCCACGGTTTTACATCTAGGCTTTGCCACTAGCTATGAGCCACAAGGTCCAGCCATACCACCAGGAATGGCCCACGCTTGTCACTGGCTTCTGCCCTGGATTCTCGGAAGACAGGAATACTGCTTCCTACTTGTCTGGAGACTTTCAGGCAGAAGCTGGGTAGGAACCGGAAGTAGCATTTTTCCTTTCTGTCTTCCACTATAACCATGTAGATAAGTGTTGGTTTGTGACTATCGGCAAGAAACATACGTGTTGTAAGGAGCAGGGTCTGGGTGGGATCCCCAAAGTTCTTTAATTTTTAAGAATTGTTTTTGCTATCCTGTTTTTTTTTTTTGCTTTTCCATATGAAATTGAGAATTGCTCTTTCCATGTCTTGAAGAATTGTGTTGCAATTTTGAAGGGGATTGCATTGAATCTGTAGATTGCTTTTGGTAAGATGGCCATTTTTCTATATTAATCGTACCAATCCATTAGCATAAAGAGAATCTCCATTTTCTGTGGTCTTTTTGATTTCTTTCTTGAGAGATTTGAATTTATTTTTATACAGATCCTTTACTTGTTTGGATTAGAGTTACCTGAAGATATTATAAATTGTTTGTGAGTATAGTGAAGGGTGTTGTTTTCTTATTTTCTCCTCAGCCCGTTTATCATTTGTATAAAGAAAGGTTAATTATTTGTTTTAGTTAATTTTATATCATCCACTTCACTGAAGTTTTTTATGCCTGTAGAGTTTCTCTGATAGAGTTTGTGAGGTCTGTATATACACTGTGATGATTTGTGTATGTTCGGTCCAGGGAGTGGCACTATTAGAAGGTGTGGCCCTGTTGGAGTAGGTGTGTCACTGTGGGTGTGGGCTATAAGACCCTCATGCTAGCTGCCCAGAAGTGAATCTTCAACTAGTTGCCTTCAGATGAAGATGTAGAACTCTCTGCTCTGCCTGCACCATGCCTTCCTAGATGCTGTCAGGCTCCCACCTTGATGATAATGGAGTGAACCTCTAACCTGTAAGCCAGCATACACAAACCATCACATTCCATCCCCTGGCCCTCATAAGCTTGTTTAAACACATGAGTCTGTGGCGGACATACATATCCATAGCATAATAAAAAAGTACATTTAGTCCAATTTCCAAAGTCCCCATAGTCTATAGGAGTCTCAACCATGGTAAAAGTTAAATTTCAGAGTCTCTTCTCAGATCCATGTCATATCTCAACTGTAATACCAAAGAAAGACAGGAAATGAGCTGAGCAAACTCTGTGTCTCCATGATATTAAAGTAGCCTTGAGATCTTCAACTCCATTTTGATCTTTGTTGACTGCAAAAAACTTCTTTCTCATGGAATGGTTCTATTCCCTGTTAGCAGATTTTTTTTTTTTTTTTAGTAGATATCCCATATCTTGGCATCTCAAAAATCTTGGTGTATTCAATGTTACAGCTTCTTGTTCCAATGACTGGGATCCAGATATGATCTTCTGGACTGCTCTGAGGGGCTTGGGTCACATCTCTAACTCTGACCTCTGTAGACCTCCAATCTCTGGTTGATTCCACTCCACTGCTACTTCTAGGTTATCATCCAATGGTACTGGCATCTCCAATACATGGGCGTCTTCTCTTGCAACTAGGCTTTACCAATAGGCTCTCATAGGCTCTCTTCATGGTGTCAAGCCTCAACTTCCTTTTATGACCCCATCAGTCCTGGGCCATGAACTACAATTGAGGCTGCACCTTTACAATGGCCTTCCATGGCTTCTCACAGTGCCAAGCCTACGATGCTCTTCATGTCGCCTTCATGCATTCAAAGTCAGTACCACCTGGGTGATTCTTACAACATTACCAAATTCAGCAGCAGTTTGAGGTCATGGATGGTGATTCCTTCAGAAGATCTTTAATTCTTGAGAATTGTTTCAGCTATGTTGGATTTTTTTTGTTGTTTCATACGAAGTTAAGAATTGCTCTTTCCGTGTCCTAATAATTGTGCCGGGATTTTTATGGGGATTGCATTTAATGTGTAGATTGCTTTTGGAAAGATGACCATTTTCACTGCTACTCCTACGAATCCATAAGCATTGGGGATCTTTTCCTCTTCTGAGGTCTTCTTCAATTTCTTTCATCAATGATTTGAAGTTCTTGTCATACAGATCTTTCCCTTGCTGGATAAGAGTTTCACCAAAATATTTTATAATATTTGTAGCTACTATAAAAGGTGTTGTTTCCTAATTTCTCTCTCAGCCTGTTTATCATTTGTATAAAGGAAGGATACTGATTTGTTTCAGTTAATTTAATATCCAGCAACTTTGCTGACGTTGTTTATCATTCGTAAGTGTTCTCTGCCGCAATTTTGGGGTTGCTTATATGAACCATCATACAATATGCAATTAGTGATACTTTGACATTTTCCTTTCCAACTTGGACCTCCTTAACCCCTTTTTTATCCAATTGCTCTAGCTAGAACTTCAAGGACTACATTGAAGAGATAGGGAGAGAGTGGGCAACTTTCTCTTGTCCCTGATTTTACTGGGAATGCTTCTAGTTTTCATTTAATTTGATGTTGAATGTTGTGGGCAGATTATTCAAGATCTGTGAAAGACACAATAGAAACTTCACATTCATACTGGTGGTATCAGAAAGTGAGAGAGAGAGGAAAATAAATATTTAAAATGTCATGAACAAACCTTAGCAAACTTTGGAGAGTATTTGAAATAAAAATAAAAATTTCAAATTAATGTCAGATAGATACCAGATGCGGTTGTAAAGAATTCAGGAAACACCATGCAGGGCTAATGCCAATGCAAAACAAAAAGTCACAACAAAGCTCCACCTATGTATATCATATTAAATAGAAGGGAACATTTATCTATAGAAGAGTAAAGATGTCTGACTTTTTGCAATTTGATTTCTGTTGCTGTGCTAAAACAATGTGCAAAGCAACATGAAACATTATAGGTTTCACTTGGCTTTCCTGTCTATAGTCTTGCATAGGGGAAACCTAGGGAAGGACTGAAGCAGGCCATGGTGGAATACAAATTACTGGCTTGCTCAGCCTGCTTTTCTCTACTGCACAGTCCAGTATAGCTAAGGATAGTCCTACCCACATTGTGTTGGGTGCTGTCACACTGATCATTGATAAAGGAAATGTCCTAAAGTCATGTTCATATTTTCTCCTCTCAAGGGACTCTAATTTGTATCAAGGTGAAAAAAAAAAAACCCTAATGCACAATATTTGCACATGCCTTATCAAATTAATCTGTGAGGTACATGATGTGAAATTCATACAGAAAAAATATAAAGTTAAAAATAAATGAAATTAAATGAATAAAAGAACATTATTGAAAAAGACATTTGGGTAAGAAGTGTGTGGATAGAACTCAACAAATGGTGGAAGGATTTTAAAATAGTTGTTCTCCCATAAATGCTCATCAAAACTTGACCTTGGCTGAGGATTTGCTCAGTAATCAAGTAGATAGGATAACCTGTGTTGTGTACTGTCAATCTCTTTTCCAGTCATTCCTATGATTTTCCAGTGAGCCCATAAAAGTGTGATCATGATGGAAATGATGGAGGTTATGCAAGGCTCCCCTGGCTACAGTTGTTGCTGAGTGCTGTGTCTACCAACAGAAGAGACCAACATTGAGCCACAGACATGACATCACTCTTTATGGTTACCTGCCAATAATGTGGTTGCAGGGTGACTACATTTTCTCTCTAAAAAGGACAATGTTTTTTCTTACCTGAATTGATACTCTTCTGCCTGTGGAGTTATCTTTCCTGTATACAGGCTTCTCCTAAAAACCTCAATCTTACTGAATGTCTTACATAGAATTTCAGAATATTTTATTCTCCAAAACGTATTTGACACAATATTGTACCAAACTAACAAACTTACTTCATGTCCAGGGAAGTGTGACAATGGGCCCAAAATGGAGATTACACATCTTATATCTGAAGTGCAGGAGATCCTTTAGGATATCTCCTGGTGCTACCAAGTCTTTGATTAAATTAAATTGGAAAATAAAACAGCCTGTTCCAATCAGGATGACAAAGGAAACAGAAACATCAGAAATACAGGTAAGCATCACTACCTGTGGAAAGGGACACAACTTGCTGAGGTTCTGGTAGAGAAAGGTGGAGAAAATGTAAAATAATAGAAGAGGAATTATATAAATGTCAGCTAAGGCCACATGACCAATCCTAGAAAGCAGAATTCACTCATGTGTTTTGGTTTTATTTAATTTAGAATGCACTTATGTAGACATTTGTGTTTATCTTGTTGGGTTCAGTAGTACCCTGTGTCTGTCCCAACATGGGTCTAGGACCACTTGGGGAGGCAGGACTTGGGAAATTTGACTTCGCTCACCCTACGATGGTTCGGGGTATGGGGATGAGAGTTCTTGGCTTGTCATGGGCAGCTGGCTTAGGTTTTTGTTCTCAGAGGCTGGGAGTGCAGAGAGGTCTTCTGCAGGAGATTATAGGTTGGCTCTGTAGGCGAAGGCCTTCTCCAGTGCTCCCCATGGCAGATGCTCATGAAAAGGGACAGTCCATGGTTTTAAAGCATTTATTTAAGTCATGGTGGAGAGTGGTGATGAGTAAAATCCTTACTTCCTTTTCTTAGGGCTGGCCTGAGGTTAAATACCTTTTGCAGGGAGGAGTATCTGGGAAGGAAAGCTTAATTGGCTACACCCTTCTGACATTTAGGTACCTCATTAAAAATAGAGATCTGTCTTGAGGCTATGTGACTTGTGGTCATGTCCTCTACCTGTGGGGGAGGGGTTTGGGGCATTGCCCTTATGTGACTGAAGGACACAAATGTATGAAAGCCTCATGTCAGTAGTCTGGATTCTGGGGGTATGGCTAAACGCCTGCCATCCTCAGATCACTTTGGGTCACTGGGGGTCCAGCTCGACCAGAAACTGTCTGCCTTTCAAGGTACTACATGGCCAATTGTAGAAAAGAGTATTCACTCATGTGTGGTTTTGTTTTATTTTAATTAGAATGTATTTATATAGGTATTTGTGTTTTCTTTCCTTGGTTTCTTTATCCGGTGATGGAACATCAATATAGAGTAACATCAAGATAACAAAAGAATGTTTCTTGACAGATATGGCCACGTATTCTAAATTTATAATGTGTTTGCAGTTGTTCATGTCTCCTTGTAAACTGGGACACTGTAGGGCTTGATCTTGTGCAAGTCTAATGAATGTTGAGAAATCTCTGTGAGTTCATATGATTATCAGTCCTTTTTTTCTTAATGATACTGTTTTCCTGAAGTCACCCAATACCTCTGTCCCTGATACTTATTGATCTGCTTTTCCTCATAGATCCCTGGGCACTGAATGGTGTTACTGTTCTATATTAACTGGTGGTAAGGAGATAATCTTGAAGACAAACCTTACTTATGTCATCAAATATGGAAGAGTTGAGCTGGTCCCCAACTAGAAGCTTTACCTCTGGTGATTAGATTTCAAATTGCTAGAAAGTATACGACATGCTACCAGAGGAAAAGGTAAAGGGACTAAAGATCAAGTGGGTCCCACTACACAAAGATTCCTCCTCTTCAAAATGTACATTTAAAACAAGCAATGTACCTTCTTACAAAATGGTCCTTCATCTAAAGCTCAGGGAAAAGTGATGATGGTAGGAAAGATCTTGAGAGTCAAAGGATAAGGAAGCTAGCTGTGAACATATATCTTCTAGGATTGGCAGAAGCTACATCATGAAGTCTTACCAATATGATCTCCAAAACATAATGAGAAAAAGGGTCACAGTGTGCATGACAGCTTGGAAGGAAGAAAGGTGGCAATGTATAATCTACACAGCCATTTATAGGAAACTATAATCCTTGGAGTGGAAGAGGTTGTCATCCTCAGGGACAACCAGAGAACAAATGTTGGTGATACACACCAATAATGAGGAATCAGAACATAAATATATGCAATTTTACACGGTCTCTACAATTTATATTTCAAAAAGATATGAATATGCAAATACATGTACACATTCAGTAAGAATTGATGAGATAAAGGGCATGTTATTTTAGGAGTGCAAGGAGGGGCACAGAGAGTGTTTGCAGAGAGTAAATGTAAACAAAAAGCAGTTAAATTGCAATGTCAATATTAAACTACAAAATAATCTTTAAAAAGTAGAGCAGCAAACAGAAGTTTGAGGAAAACCTGACACTGACCTGCAACACCTGATGTAAGAAATAATGTGTATGTGCTTGTATGTGCATGCTTGTGTGTGTAATATGAAACCCAAATAATATTTAGTACTCATATTTTGTTAAATTTAATAATGAGACCCTTCATCTAGAGTGATTTATATGTTTGTATACTTCACTGGCATTACTGTGGTGAAGATTTTGTGTGGGATATTTCCATTAGTGGTTTTCCTCACTTAATGAAACACAATCATTTGATAATGAAATTGTGTGTTTTTACATAAAGTTAAAGTCTTATATTGCAGACACAATCTGAACTCCGTTGTCCTTTTCATACTATGTCCTCTTCTTTGTATGTTATCTGATATTCTTAACATCTTCCTAGTACATTGTAAAGGTATTCTAAAATCCAGTAGTTTGGGGTGACCATCAACATATGCATTACTGTCACTGTGCATCACATTCTGCTAAGAGTCACTCTTGTTTCCCTTTTCAAATAAGTGCCTTTCATTGCACCAAGAGTCTATGATATTCCAAATCTCAACAGAGACAATTTACCAATTAAGGGATGTTTTAATTTCTATTGCTGTAACAAACCCTATGATCAAAAGAACCATGTAAGAAAGGTGTTTATTTACTTATATACCTTTGACACAGTATATTGAATGAAGCCGAGGCATGAAATTGGATGTAGGCACTTCATGACAACAAATGGAATAATGCTGATTATTGTCTTCATGTGCATATTATCTGAAGTCTCTCTTCTTATAACACCCAGATCAAGTTGCCCAGAGTTGGCACTGTCCACAGTCGGTAGGGTCACCTTATAATAATAATTAATGAAGTACGTGGCTTACACACAAAACTACAGGTCAAAATGATGGTAGCCATTCCTAAATTGAGATTCCTGGTTCTCAATATCTTCAGGTTTGTGTACTTATGAATGAAACCATTTTCCACTAAACTTTAGTATTTGTTATGACAATGGACAGTGCTGTTCTGTTAGTAAGTTCATATTTGTATATTACTTAACATTTTATATGATTAAGTACTACCTTTGTTAAGATAAAGGAAAAGATATGTTGAATATCAACTAAAATTTCATACTATTTAAATTTCAATAATGCAATTTATGTTTGTACTTCTGTATAAAATTTGAATCTGGTCTAACTAAATAACATAACACTTTGGGACAAAGATACACCCTAGCAACCCTGCACTAGAAGCCAAGATGGAAAAAACCTCCACAACCACCATGACCTTCCCCCTGGTGCTGTGGTAGACAGGGAGGAAGGTGATCCAGACACTGCAGAACACCAGCATGCTGAAAGTTAGGAACTTGGCTTCATTGAATCTGTCAGGAAGGTTCCTGGCCAAGAAAGCCAGAGCAAAGCTCCCCAGAGCCAAGGAGCCCAAGTATCCCAGGACAAAGTGGAAGGCAATGACTGAGCCTTTGTTGCAAATAATGACAGTCTTCCATGTTCAGATTGTATATCTCTGTCAATAAAGGGAGGAGATGTTACCAACCAGGTTCCACAGAGAACAAGTTGGATTAGGGTACAAATGGGAATGACCAAGTTAGGTGCCCCTGCTGCCAGCATCCCTCTCATTCTTCTTCCTGGAGTAGTGAGCTGGAAAGCCATGACCACAGTTATTGTTTTGGCCAACACTGTAGAGACAGCCACAGTGAAAAATACTCCAAATGTGGTCTGCTGCAGGATGAGGTGGCCTGGCTGGGGTGTCCAATGAAGAGCAATGAGCAGAGAAAACAGAAGCTGAGAGAGATGAGCAGGATGTAGCTGAGAATGCGGTTATTGGCCTTCACAATGGGAAAGTGTCATTGTGCTTTATAAAAGTGCTAGTATTAGAAATGTGAGGACAGCGAAGGACAGGGCCATGCAGCCTAGAGCCATCCCAATGGCTCTTCATAAGCCAGGAATGACACAGCCCTTTGGAGGCAGAGGGTTTGCTGTAAGTTGGCATACTTATCATCTGGACACCTCACACACTGCTCCATATCTGTTGGTGAACAACAATAAAAACTTATATCCTATTTATGAGCTTAATAATTGAGTGTTTGCATTATTCAGATGATACCCCAGAAATATTTTGGTGTTGTGCATTTATTCCATTCGTAATTTCTGCAGGAAGCACTGACGTAAAGCTCTTCTGTATTAATCTATGCTTTGTGATGTAACAAAACAACATAATGGAAATGCAGGAGAACAAACTACTTATTCATTAAGCAGAAAGTAAACATGTTGTTTTCTAATGCGTTATGAATAATAACATGCATATTCTCAGATTATTTATTTTTTAACACATAAACTTTTCACTCACAGACATGTGCAGTGTGCAGACACAGTTCTCAATGCCAGTTGATGATCTGTATTATTAACTATGTTGGGCTTGAGGGTTGTGCCCTTTGTCTGTATCTTCAGATAGGCACAACAACATATGCAATTCCTCATGCAAAATATTATTTGCATAAAGAGTATTTCCATTATTCAAGCCATATACCTCACAGATGTATCCATGTCCCTCTCATGTTGGTAAGATATCTTTTTTCCCAACTATGCATTCCAAGCTAGATGTCATGAAGTTTATGGATACTCACATTCATCCCCTTTTCCTTATGTAAGCTGTGATTGCTGATATGCATTATTACATCTCTGGGTGCATTGTTGAAATCTTCACTCTTGCTCTAATTCTTTGACAAGAACTACTCAATGCTTTCAATCTTCCATGCTCTTAAAATGTATTTAATTAAACAACGGCTGCTACCCTAAGCATCTGGTCTTTGTCAGGGTCCAAGCTGGATGATAGGAGGGAAAGTTTGTGGACTGATCATGAAGTCCAGTTTCTTTGTACAAATGAATCACATAAGATTAAGCTTATGTATAGATTTTGCCTAAGTTTTGTTTAAAATGGTTACAGATGTATGTCCCGTAAATGTTTTCTGCATAATATTAAATCAAGAGCCATCATATTGTGAAAGAAATGATTTGTTTGTAGAAGATAATGCAGGTTATTTGCAGGATACAAAAGATGTTGATACCACTCAAATGATTAAATTTGGAAACACAAAGATTTTTAGGTGTATAGTTTCCATGTAGGCCATTATACACTTTTAGTTTGGAATGAGAAGATATTAGATTTCAGCAATTTTTCTGCATGCAAACATGTACCTGTCTCATTGGAAACCTCATTCTCTGGGCACTGGGCACAATCAAAGCAGCAGTCTGCTGTTTGTTCCTGATGAATTTTCCTGAATCCAGCAGTGCATGTCACACTACACATGGAGGTGGGAACCTGAGGAAATTGTATATGTATAGTATATGTATATGTATTGTATTGTATATGTATATGTATTGTATATGTATATGTATATGTATATACACCCATACTTATGTGTCTGTGTATGTGTAATGCATGTATATATTGTATGTATAATGACCCATATATTTATTTATGGGACATTAACAGATATGGCTATGTTTATTCCTCTGCTAACCAGCATCACTATCAATTTCAGTTACTTTATTATTTTCTAACACCCTGTAATGCCCTCAAAGTCGTACAATATTTATTACATCATTTAATGTTATATATGTAACATTTAGGTTATAGCAAGTTAAAATTTTTAGGCATGCTGGTATAATTGAACATGGAATCCAGAGACCTTTGATTCCTGTGACCTAGATTTACATGAAGTTGTGAGTTAGTAAAATTTGATGCTGGTAACTGAGGTTGGGTTTTTCTCAAGAACAGCAGTTGGTATTAAGTACAGAGCTATAACTTCAAAGCATCATATTTTAAAATTTATATATCCTGAAAAAAATGAAAATTGTTGTATACCCACCGATGTTCCTCCTGTGGCCCACTCCAAGTCTTCAGATATTTGAAGTTGTTGGCTGTGTGGGAAACAAGAAAAATAGCTTCCTAGTTTGACTTTTAATCCAAGACCTTGTGGAAAATTCCAAATGTTGAAAATGTCATACACTGCACACTGATTTTCCCTGTGACTCATGTTCACCAGTTCACCAACAGGGTTAATAAATACTCTAGTCTTCAGCATGGAAGCCCCTAAATGAGATGCATCATCAGATGATTACATATACATATTGATTAAGGAAAGGTAAAATTGAGAATGTCCCCTAAGTTTTTATATTTTTCGGAAAAGACAGCTATATTAAAATAATCCAATGTACTTATATATAATATAACTCATGGGTAATTAAAAATTCATATATTTCATATTAATGTTTCAAGACCTAAATAAAGCTAAGATAAATAATATCCAAATAAGAAGTAACATGATGTGAGTGTGTATATATATATATATTAATGTATGATTATGATATAATGTGTGATTGTTGTGTGTGTGGACATGTTTGTCAAGAATAATTTTTAAAATTGAAGCCGTGTATGTGAGAATGAGTGGGAAGTCTGAATATCTGGAAGTTGTGGAAACAAAGGATGGTAGTGTGTCATTCATGTACATACAGTTTTCATAAATGAAATAAACATAAACTTATTAAATGTGCAGTCTTCATCATTTAGGTTTGATAAATAATTGTTACTTTAAATGAATAATTATTAATCACAGTACCTATTATTGAGATAATTATTCTTGAGAAAATTATTCTGATCTAGTTATAAATTAATGCTTTTATGACAAAACTCTTGACTCCTATTTTAAATATTGAACTCATCTGAAAAAATGTTGAGACACATTTTCACAAACTCACTGATATTCATACAAAATATTGTCTCCTATTATATGTTATCCTCGTGCATCTTACATATCCATGTAAAAGACTCATTGGGTATTTTTATAGTATAGAAATCTTTTTATTGCATGAATAATCTCTAATAAATTTATGTGAGATTTTCTGGGGCCATTTAAAGATCACATTGATATATATATATAACATAATGAAATGTAAGAAACTTTACCTGCTGACAGTCAGTGAACACCCCTTTGAGTTTTGTCATTTGTTGAGATTCTACTTGTTGAAGAATGAGTTCATGGTAGGTGTGGGCCACAGCATACACAGCATTATACAAATTGTAACCTTTTTCACTCAGGGCCATGTCAAATTTGTGCAGTGCTAACCATTCCACTGTATTGTTGAATGTAAAATGATCCATTTTGCTATTGCTCTTCTTAGAGATGGAACAATTAAAATTATTCCACAATGGCATACAATGAGAAATGTCTACTGGGTACATGGCAGAGTTCATTGTTTGTATAAAATTCCTTAATTTAGGAATCTCCTGTGGTGGTGTTCAAAAGTGACAGTCCCATGAAAGAAATCAAGGCTGAATCTCTTTTATTTATGATGACATCCCATTGTGAGGTTGTGATCCAGATTCTCTGTGCACCTAAATATCTCCATTTTCTAAAGCTGACTTCTAGGGTAGAGTTCATTTCACCATAAATGATAACTACCTTGGCTGTTGATGTCATCATTTGTTTATCATATATCTTAGCCTTGTATGTATATCTGCATGTTTTCTGGGATCATATTCACAAAAGCTAAACAGATCCCATTCCTTTGCATTTCTTCTCTCAAGTCTGAGAGAAACTGAATACCCTGGTCATCATTTGAGATGACCAGTCCAATCCAAGTCCATCTAAAATGAAGCATCAGGGAGACTATGCCATGGGACAAACAGGTGTCCTTGGTTGCTATCTGATAGACATAGGGAAATTGGTCATGGTCATTCAGGTTAGGATTATATGGTCCAAAGAAAATCTAAAAGATGTAGAAGAGAGGATGAAACATCCACATGAGGAATATGATCTTAAGGAAATTTGGACTTATATACAAATAACATAACTCACCTTTCAGAACTGTCATTAAGGATAGTAAAATTATTCTATAAATAGCATGTATTATTCCTTCTGTATTCTAGACTATTTTTCTCAGTATGAGCATTCTTGGAAAGTGTTTTGCCTATTTCCTACAGTGTGTCTTGATCGGATTTTTTAAATCCGTTATAAGATGTGTAAATCAGCACACACAGAAACACATGCTGACCAAGGTTTCTCCCTTGAATGGAATGAACATTGTTAACTCATCCAGTGTCACACATTCTCACCTTCGGTCTCCTAGAATTAATTGCCAGTTTTAAGGTGTTATCCATGATGGTCCTGTAAGTTCTATATACAAATTCCCCATATTCCACAGTTATAATTTATAAAATCAAAGTAGTTGTTTTGTGGTGAATATCTTTTATTCAGTAGTCCAAAAGTGTCTTCACACTGGCCAACAATGCGGGTGAGTATAAAAGACATGTTGGTAAAAGATAAGGATTCTTATTGATCTCATCAATAGCAAAAAAATTATGAAAAAATCCTCATATTTTCTTGCTGGTATGCTACAAGAAGACCATAGGATTGATTAAGGAGGATGTACACAATATGATTTGAGTTTCCTTTCTATATTAAAGAATTTAATCAACAAGTAAAATTCTATAGTGATACACAAAATAGTTTTTATTTTTAAAAATTTCTTTTTATGAATCAAATATCTTTATCATATTGATCATTTTAAGAATCAAAGAAGACATCAAGATATTTCATGTTTCTTATTACATTCATGTCACTTAGTACACTAAAATATCATTAACCCATACTGAATAATATTCACAACACAGAATCCTATCTCTGATGCTTGAGCACAAAATATTCTTTGGAAATTAAACATAATAAAAGAGGGTAAAACACTATAGCGTGCATCATAAAGATATATATTCCAAAGCCATTATATGATACCACCTGACATACAGTGAGAGTATTCAAAATGCATTATATAACTGCATAACTTCTCTAACAATTAGTTTACTTAAAAAAGATTATCTATGTTTCTATAAGCAAATTTTACAATTCTCAATATAGAAAAAAAATTTGAAGTTAAACCTTAAGAAAATGCTAATTTCATGCACAGTGAGAAAAAATATCAATATTGATATTTCCATGATATTCATAGAATATGCTTTTTATATTTTTGAAATGTTAATGTTCATTGAACATGATAATTATTTTAGAACACATTTCATTTACATTTATATATCCATCTCAAAATATAAAAGTTAATATACCACAATACAGGAATATTGTCCTGTAGGCTTATCTACACATCAGTTTAATGTCAGCTTTAGGTGTGAATTTTTCTATGTCAACATACTAAAAATGATGTCAGACTCTCTATACACCCTAGTTTTCCTAATTCTGTGACATCCTTTAATTGATATCTGAGGACTGATGTCTATTCTTTATATGAAATGTGTTTATCTGCGCCAGCACAGTCTTCCAGTAAGTCTTTTACTATTAGTGTTTACTTCCCATCAGAAGGAAAAACACCAAACATGGTAGTTGAGAATTTACAGGTAAGTGTTTCATTTAAACTACAAATATATATCAACACAGCTCATATATTTGTAATTCTGATCTTTATTACTACTTTCAAAAGTGTCATTAATGATAAATTCTATTGTTTTCCAAATGTGGTGTGCAATAACATAGGATCCATTAGAAATAAGATTCCTTCTGACCTGATACCCAGGAATAGCAATGTGAAGCAACCTATCAAAGTGTGAACAGTGTACTTTGGCTAGCAAGAGGGAAATGTATTCTTAAAATGCCAAAGAGGTGAAAAAGAAATAAAATATGGGATGAGAGTCAGAGACAGAAAAGCACAGTAAACGTCTTTGAAAGGTGAATGATTTCAACACTCCTTCCCTCATGATCTGCAGCCAACACTGCTATCTCACACTTGAGATCTGAGAACTATGTAGACATATTGAGAACGGCCCCTTATTCGCTAGATATATTCTCCTATAATTTCTATAATGTTCTATTTATTGACCAATTAATAGGAAAATTGACCACCTATCTGATAGTGATCACGAACCTAATCTGTGACTGGGCATATGTACAAGAGGACCAAAATATTACTCTGGTAACATAATCTGAAGCATTGTGGGTTTTTTATACTTACAGTGTCCAGGATGACAAGAGAGGCCTATTCAGAGACTATATTTAAAAGCAATGTGCTCACTATCCCTTCCCCCCTCCTCCTGCCTCCACGTTGGTGTACCCCCTTCCACCCTCCCCTGTACCTCACCTCCCCCCACGACGTCCAGCCTTCATGGGACCAAGGATCTCTTCTCGCACTTATATATAGCTCCCTTGCATATAGAGCTGGAGCCATGGGTCCCTCCTAAGCGCTCCAGGATGGTGGTTTAGACCCTGGGGGCTCTGGTTGGTTGGGATTGTTGCTTTCTCATGGTGTCTCGAATCCTCTCAACTCCTTCAGCCTTCACTCTATCTTCTCCATTGGGAACCCCATGATCAGTTTAATGGTTAGCTGTGAGCATCTGCCTCTGAGTATGTCAGACTCTTGCAGACCTCTAAGGAGACAGCTATATCAGGCTCCTGTCAGCATGTACATCCTGACATCCACATCAACCTTTAGTGAGTTCCTGGGAGGGAGGGGGAGAAATGGGGTAAGGAGAGAACATCTGAAATGGGGTAAGGAGAGAACATCTGAAATGTAAAAAAAATTTCCAATAAAAAATTTCCAATAAAAAAAAAAAACTTGAAGAAAAAAAAAAAGAGTGGTGTGAGTCAATGAAGGAAATATTGAATAGAAGAAATTTTAGGAAAAAAATCTGACTCAGCTCTCTACCCAGTGAGTGGACCCAGTTCATCTTCTATGAAACAAGGACTCTGGGCTCCCTGTGGGCAGGTAGTCTCTTCACTATGTGCACACAGAGCTCTGTTTATGATTGAGGTGCTGGGTGAATGGAGAATGCATAAAAAAAATAAAAGCAATGTGAATGTATATTTCCAAATATATATGTAATATTATGCATATAATCATGTATATTAGACACACCCAAATTTCAAGGTATAAATGTAAGCCCAAAACTTAGAGACCTAAATTAAACAGCTTTTTCATGAAGGTCTTTAGAACGCATGCTCATACTGGAATCTTTGGCAGATAATTGAAGACAAGCAGCTTCTTCATATTGAGCTCTTAAGAGTGGAAGAATTGTGAATACAGAACAGACACCTTGTGCAATGCCATCTTTCAACATCTAAAATACACAAGGATGCAAAACATAGAATCCAGTCCCTATCACAGTCCTGTTTGTGACCTGGAGACCAATGTACTAAACCAAAATAAACTGTGACACATTTGAAAGAATTAAAGTAGAGGTTGACTCAATATTAATTTCCAGTACTTCCTAATGTAACGGAAAGACTCCCACAGTTGTGTACACAGCTATAGATTTCGAATTCATGACACTAAAGCAGAGAATAACTTAATAACTTACCCAAAATTGAACATACGTTTATAAACATTTTCTTCAATAGGAAAGACATCTGCTGAAAGACCAAAACCACAGTCACTTCTCAAATCTCCATCATTATCTACATTATTCTTTATCCTCCAAAAGCAAAGGGGTTCAGTCAAACTGCACAAGATGAGAGAAAACTTCAGGAGTGAGAAGGAAATAGTAAAAGCACACAGCTTCTTCATGTCTGCTACGATCTAAGATGGAGCAGTTGTGAAATCTGTTTCTTACACAGACAAACATCACACACACATTCACACCTATGTGTCTGTTTTAAGGCTAATGGTGTCTGAAAATCCAGTCAATTATATTTTACAGTTCCTTTCCATTCACCCTGTGCCATGTTCCCTGGATACATCTCAAACAATCTGGCCTCAAGCTCTGCATCTGAGGTCTGAAAATTTTGATCAAAACATTTCTAAAAATATGTTGTAAAGATCATGTTCTCCATCCTCAGGTGTCATGATTTCATAAGTGTCCATGGCATCCACTCAAGGGAAATCTCCTGAGCAGCTTGGGCCCCACCATGAGTCAACAGTCATATGTATGAACACAATTGTTATTATGATGATGGAATATATCAGAACTTCCATAGTAAGACAAGAGTTCAGAAGATGGTAATGGTCCCATGTTATTAAGACTTTGAGTAGAATCATGGGAAATCATGGATTCCATTGCTGAGTCTAGGGAAGGGCAGTCTGACATACAACATTGAGCCAGGATTAAGCATTGTCTTTGTTGTACGTATAGTATTGCATGCTAGTCATGTTCACAAAATCTCTTCAAATGTCAATGTGATTCCTGTCATCTGGAGAACCAGTCATCAGGGCTAAATCCAATAATGCCTGAAATTACACAGATACAACACCCATCCTGTCCAATATCAGTAACTATGCAGACATTCATTCCATTGAGTTATAATGCTGATCTCTGGCCTGATCTTCATTTCCTAATAATCAGGATCTCTTGAGGAAATATTTCTTCAGTTGAAGTTTCCTCACACCTTATCAAGATGATTGTAAACAATTTCACACAAATGAAAGAATTTGATTTGTAATTTTTGAACTACTTATAAGGACCACACTGAATTCTACACCCCCCCCAAATAGCAGTCTTTAACTCCAACTATCCATCATCACTGAATACATTTTCTGAATGATTGGTACTTCACTGGGTTATAATAGAATCTTTCTAAAAATTTGTTTATCATTTTTTTGTTTGCATTTAAAATGTTATCGTCCTTTCTTGTCTCCCTTCAATGAACCTCCCACCCCATTCCCCTTCCCTTTGCTTGTAAGAAGGTGCTCCCCCTCCCACCTACCCACTCTGCCTCACCACTCTAGTACCCCCTATGCTGGGGCAACAAGCCTCCACAAAACCAAGTGCCTCCCCTCTCACCAATGCCAGACAATGCAGTCCTCTGCTACAAATGTAGCAGGAGCCATGGACTGGCCCATCGTATATGCTTTGGCTGGTTTAGTTCCTGGGAGTCTCTGAGGTGTCTAGCTAATTGATACTGATGTTCTTCCTATGGAGTTTCAATCCCCTTCACTTCCTTCAGTCCTTCGCCTAACTCTTCCATTGGCATCCCTGTGCTCAGTCCAATGTTTGAGTGTATCTGCCTCTGTCTTAGGAAGAATTCAATTGGAGCTGCAGTTACAGAGGAGTGTGTTTTCAGTATGTCCTGAGATCTGAACTCTAGCCATGATTAAACAGCAAGCACTTTAACCACTGATCCATCTCTGGCCCGTTGAGCAGCTCTTGTACCTACTTTGAAAAGTATACAGAAGCTTTTTCAAAAATGTGAGAAAAAGAGTTGAGACACATATTGTTTGTTTTTTCCACTGAAAATATTAACAAATTGTGCAAGTATATTTATACCAACATTTTACTGTAAGAAAAAAATATAATTTTTTACTATAAAAGGTTTGAATTCCTTGTGATTGTAATTTCCCCAGATGTCATTTTGTTTGTACCAAGCTTCTTTCCTTCTTTCTAATTACACCTTGGAGGGATTTGTTCCCATACTAAGAAGAAAAAAATATTTCAAATTACCACATTGCTCTTACATTGCATATTAACAGAACATGGCTGCCTTTGTGATGGGGCACATTCTGTTTAGAGGATAAATTTCTTGTGCTAGGCTTGTAAAAACAAAATTGCCAATAGGAATGAACTCAGAGTCACACATGGGCTTTACCAATTAGCTATTTTCCTAATGAATCCATGTTTCTTGAATGTATGGCAGAACTTTCTAGAAAATACCCTATTTCTGCTGCTTTCTTTGGGTGAAACATTGTAACCCCTTATTTATTCTCTAGTGTCTATATAAATACTCCTTTCCCCTCTATTTGCATTTGGTAGGTTATATTTTCTAAGAGGTTGTATATTTTCTCCAAATTTTCAAATAATTGGCACATTTGGCAATAGCACTATTTTGTTAAATTATTGCAAAACTTGATTCATAGTAAGTTAATTTGGTGTGAAATGTTGAATGTAGAAGATTCTGTTAGATTTGTCAAGTCAGCTTTAGACAGGTGTGGTGGTTTGAATACATTTGGCCCCATAGACTCCTGTGTTTGAATGCTTGGCCCATGGGGAATGGCACTATTAGGTTTGGCCTTGTTGGAGTAGGTATGACACCATAGGGGTGAGCTTTGAGGTCTCCTATGCTTAAGTTCCACCCAGTGTAAAATTCCAGTCTCCTCCTGGCTGCCTTTGGTTCAAGGTGTAGAATTCTCTGCTCCTCCAGCAACCTGTCTACCTGTGGACTACCATTCTTCCTGCCACGATGATAATGGACTGAATCTCTGAAGTTTTAAGCCAGCCCCAGTTAAAGGCTGTCCTTTTATAAAGCTTGCCTTGGTCATGGTGTCTCTTCACAGCAATAAAACTCCAAGATAGCAGATTAGATAGTAAATGTTTAAATGTTAAATTTTATATTTTTCTTTCTTTTCTTAAATTTTTGTTTGTTTTGATTTTTGAGCTAGGATTTGACACTGTAGTCAAGGCTGACATAGAACTCCTCAGTGTCCCAGTGATGGAATTACAGCCCTGATCCTCCATGCCCTGCTGTTTAATTACTTTAAATAGTCTAATCTAATTTAATTAAGCTTGTAAGTGATATTAAACACTGAGAGGACCCTGAGGTAGCTGAGCATTAATCAAAGAGCAAGCAAAGGAGACAATGCAAAAACACCAGCAGATACACAAAGTAACACAGTGTGCAAGCTGAACCCAACACAACCAGTCCTTTAATTGTCCAAAAGAACTAAATAGACAAAGATCTTCCATGCAAAAAAACTTCTCTTCAGACATTAAAACCACAGCTGATAATTTCTAAAGCAATATAGCTGAGTCAGACTTGTTGGCTTTTGTTTATTTTTCAAGAGAATGAGACCTGCATAGGCAATGGAGTAAGAGTCTGTTTGAAAGAGGAAAGGGGATTAGAGAGATGTCTTAGCAGGAAATAGCCCTGGCTGTTCTTCCAGATGACTAGGGTTTGATTCCCAGCACCCACACATCAGCTCACCCAGATTCCAGGATATTTGATGCCTGTTTTGGCTTTTGTGGGCACTGCATGCATGTTGTGTGGTGCACAGACATACAGGAAGACAGAATACCCATACATATGATATTATTTTTTGAAATTCAGATAGTTTAAAATATTATGTGTAGCAAAACATGGTACTGTGTGCCTAGCACACTGGAGACTGAGGCAGGAGAATTAATCATGAATTAGTTCAGTTAAGCTACACAGCAAGATTCTGCTATAGAAACAGAAGCAAAGTAACTTTTTGGAATTTCATTTTTTACATTCATTTTTTTTATTGTTATCTTTTAAAAGATTTTCTTACTACTTTCTCTCTCTCTGTCTCTGTCTCTCTCTGTCTCTGTCTCTGTCTCTGTGTGTGTGTGTGTGTTTCCGTATGTATGTGTGTTCCTCCATGCATGCCTCTGCACCACATGTATGCAATGCCCATGGATAGAAGAAGATGACTTGATCCCCTAAAATGGAGTTACAGTTGCTCTGAGTTGCCGAGTAGGTTCTGGGAACTGAACTAGGTTCTCTGCAAGTGTAGCAAGTGCTGTTAGCCACTGAGGCGTCTCTCCAGCCCCTGCTATTTCTTTCTAAAAGGGAAAAGTAATTTCACAGCAATGACTATGCTATTTGACTACAGACATTTCCCAGGGACAGAAGGCTCTTGTATTCCATCTTACACGCCTCCTCCATTGACAAGAAGAAATCACTAAAGATTATCATCATTAGCCTGGGAGTGGAGCTCCCTCTGCACTTGGTGAAAAACACCAGCCCAGTGACTTCTCATACTTCAATATGTTTAGGAGTCACTTGCCAGTGTAAAGTCCCCAAAACTGGGCAGCAAAACCTTATAGCTCCAAAGAGTTCCTGGGTCACAAAGGTGCAAGCCCCACCCAGAAGTGGTCAGTCTTCCCCAGTGACTACCTGGGTCCTTGCAGGCTCTTTCTCACCAGGCAACAAAGCCAAGAATTGCTCAGCTCAATCCCATCACTGCCCATAGGGCACAACAGCTGGGCCTTCATCTAAGATCTTAGGACTGCTGTGCTTCCTGGTTCACTTCATTTGCTCATTGTGAGTCCTTGTCTTCTAATAGAGAACAGACTGCAAAACTAGTTAGGGAATGGTTTCTGATGGCAACCATTTGCGAGTGGAGTTTATAGGCTAGACTTTGTAACTTCCACACAGATACTCTTTGAGGTCAGGGGACTTTAGTTTTCTTCTCAGCAGAATCCTTAGCAGCTAAAGAAGAAGAACCTTCCTGAATAATCAGAGAGGACTGTGGGATGTGTCTTGTGGTGTGTGTGTGTGTGTGTTTTTGTGTGTGTGTGTGTGTGTGTTTCAAAGGCCAACTAGGACCAGGGGCAGAACTAGGGTACCACAGTCCACTGCAAGGCCACTTCCAATCCTGGCTTTGCCATTGAATTTGACAGAGCCCAAACCAGAGAGGATGTTCCTCATAAAGGGCCAAGTAGGTACAGAAAATCGGAGCAGGCGACACAGCAGAGGGCTGACCAACAATTCCAGAGATTCCCCAAAGCTAGAGGGGAATGTGATGAGTTGTCAGACCAGAGAACTCAGAAGCAAATATCAAAGCCAGGGAGCACAGCTAGGAATCCCAGACCAGAGAGATGAAGTGAAAGAGCAAGTGGGCGACCACAGCTGGGAGGGGCTTAGGCCCCTTTGAGCAGGCATTTGAGGCTGGCTTTAATGTGCCTCCAGAGTCAAGCTGGGGTGGGCTAGTTGAGCTTACAGGGTCCATGGGGGCCTGGACAGAATGGGATTTTTTGGGCTTCTTGGTCCCAGAGCAGAACCTGGGAAAACAGAACACAGAGGTAGAAGGCATATGGCCATCTGCAGGGGGAGTGAGAACCTGGGTAAGCAGCCTGAATCCAGGAGGTCTGTCTTTGTGCACTGTCATCAAAGAGAGGACTTTTACCACCCCAGTGTTGCTGGCAGGACTCAGAGCTGGATTTCAAGAAAGACAGGAAAGAAGTCAGCTAAATCTTCACTGAAGGCAATGGTGGTGACACATATTTATAATCCTAATCTTTGAAAGGGGATTAAAGGTCATCCTCAGCTAAATTGTGAGTTCGAAGCCAACTGGAGCTATGTGAAATCCTGTCTCAAAACAATGTAATTAAAGGGAAAAAGCAAAATGAAAGTGTTGTGGCAAAGTCAACTCCCAGCTTGGCCTGAAAAAAATAAATAAATAAATACATAAAAGTTAGCAGGACACTCAGCAGAGTCTAGCTAATCATCTGAGGCCTCCTGCTTCCTTCTAGAATGGGCTCCCGAGCCTGCCAACTGATAAACACATTTCTTTCCCATGGAGCTGATTATCTGCTATTGCCTTCTCTGATAGCTGCGCTGCCTCCAGGCCACCATACCATCCTTACAACATTGGAATTTCTTTACCCACAAGGTGATTGTTGTACAGAAAAAAAACCCACTTTCTTCATTTTGCTTTAATTATGTTTTGTTTTCCTGGATGCAAGCCAGAGACACATATGCTAGGCAAGTTCTCCACAGCTGAATGACTCTCCATTGTATCCTTTCTGGGCTTTCCAGTCTCTCACCCAGATTCAGGCAAAGCCCGACCACCCACGATCAGCCCACCTGCTTTCTTTCTTTCTTTTTTTTTTTCAACAATTCATATTTTGTTTGTTTGTTTTAATTTTATTTATTTTTCTTTTTAAAATTGGATATTTTATTTACATTACAGATGTGATCTCCTTTCCCATTTCCCTCCCACCAGGAATCCCCTATCCCATCCCCCCTCCTTCTGCCTCCATTGGAATGTGCCCCTACACACCTGCTCACTCCCACCTCCCCACCCACAAATTCCCCCATACTTGGGCATCCAGCCTTCACTAGACCAAGGACTTCCTCCCACCTATGCCCAACAAGGCCATCCTCCCCTATATATAGAGCTGGAGCCATGGGTCCCTCCCTATGTGCTCCCAGGCTGGTGGTATAGACCCTGGGAGCTCTGGTTTGGTTGGTATTGTTGCTCTCCCCATGGGGCCACAAACTCTTTCAGCTCCTGTACTCTACTGTCTCTCACTCTTGCATTGGGAACCCCATGAACAGTTCAATGGTTAGCTGTGAGCATCCACCTCTGTATATGTCAGACTGGCAGACCTCTAAGGACACAGCATGCACTTCCTGACATCCACATCAGTGTCTACCTTTGGTGAGTGAAAATGAAGGCTCGTGATACCAAAACTTATGGGACTTAATGAAAGCAGTGCTAAGGGAAAACTCATAGCTCTAAGTGTCTACAAAAAGAAACGGGAGAGAGCATACACTAGCAACCTGACAGCAACCTGAAAGCTCTAGAACATAAAGAAGCAAATACACTCAAGAGGAGTAGACGGCAGGAAATAATCAAAGTCAGGCTGAAATCAACCAAGTAGAAACAAAAGAACTACACAAAGTATCAACAAAACCAAGAGCTGGTTCTTTGAGAAAATCAATAAGCTAGATAAACCCTTAGCTAGACTAACCAGAGGGCACAGAGACAGTATCTAAATTAGGAAAATTAGAACTAAAAAGTGAGAAATAACAACAGAAACTGAGGAAATTCAAAAAATAATCAGACCCTACTAGAAAAGCCTATTCCTAACAAAACTGGAAAATCTGGATGAAATGGACAATTTTCTAGACAGATATCAGGTACCAAAGTTAAAACAGGAGTAGATAAACCATCTAACAGTCCCATAAACACCTACAGAAATAGAAGCAGTCATTAAAAGTCTCCCACTAAAAAAAGGCCAGGACCAGATGGTTTTAGTGCAGAATTTCACCTGCTTTCATGAGAGCTGGCTGAGGCACCAAGAGTGGCAGAAGGCCTGCAGTGTGTATTCCAGGTATGTCTGTTTTCTGGCCCCTGTGATACAACACCAAAGAGAAGCAAGGTATGGTTTGAGGGAATGAGACTGGATGACAAGCTTTGTCTCAAAAGGTGTAGGAGGGTATCATCATCTTAGTAGTAGTAGTCTTCCATCATCATCATCATCAGTATCATCTCCTTTCGCCTTAACTGTGTGGCCTCCAGATTTGTTACCAGATCAAATACTGTTATGGATTAGAATTAAGTTTGACTCTTAATTGTGTCATTCCACAATGAAACGACTTAAACATGAAAAAAAATGTATTTTACATGAAATCCATTTGAGCGTGTAACACTATGGTCTTTCTGCTATGTCCTGAGTAGTTGCCTGTCTCAGGTCATCTCAGAGTCCAATGAGGCTACACTCCCACATAGTTACACTACATCAGCCATTACATGATACTCCCTACAATTACAGAATGAAGTGTGCCTCTCCCTTTTAGGTCACTCTTGGAAATCTTCTGCTTACCTCTACTGGCCACACAACCACGTTGGACTGCAGTGGACGCTGGGAAATGTGGTTTTATTCTGAGTAACCATGCGTCTATCACAACAGAGGGGTCCAGAACTATTATTTTAAAAGGAGACAGGCGACTCTAACTTAAGTGGTCACTTCTCCATCCTCATCCTCATCTCCCTGTCAAGGCAGCAGCTGACCTCCCTGACCTTAAAACCTTCCCTTTACTTCTGAGAGCAAATCACACTTCTGCTTCTCCTCCTCTTCCTTCCCTAAACGCATCACGTCTCAGCATAGGGCTGACCACAGCGTCTCTTCTAACCCCCAACTCTCCTCTCAGTAATGTCCTCAACTCCCAACCAAATAAAGAATCTGCTGTGTCTCCTGAGTCTTGCCTAGGAAGGAAGGTGTCCACGGAAGGGCAGGCCCAGTCATCCAGGCACGGCCTCCTGCATCCCTGCTCAGGACCAGGAGCAAAGGGAGAGACTGCAGCAGGTGCAGGTGGGGCTTCTGCATCTGGCCTCTCTGAACCCCACAGTAGTTCAGCATAGCCCAGCAGAGCGGTTGCTCTGAGTCAGGTGCCCAGTGTGTTGTGAAATGAGCGAGTGTTCCTGACTCTTCAGTATGATGCATTGGGACTTCTGGAAGCCAAAAGAAACAGACTAAAGCTATGAAGATGAGAGGGGAAGTACTGGGAAGAATTGGGGGTGGCTATGATCAAGATATATACATGTATAAAATTATCAAAAATAAAGTATTTGTAGAGAGGAGACTACTGGTAATAATTGTCTAGAAATTGGATTTCTTGATCCTTGGCTGACAGAGCTGGAGCCCCATATTGGGCACAGGACTTAAAGAAGTACACACTCTTTTAATGTCATCCAACTCCTCCTATTTATGTGTCTGCCAGCCTCAGGCACTACTGCTTTCTCATGGAAGAAGTGCCCCCTGCAAGGATGGAATGAAGCAGACAGCAGACAGAGTGTCCTGGTGTCCAGGGAGAGTAGCTGCTGGCTGTGACCTACTGGAGTGACACATGAGCTTAACAGTCATGCTGTAGTGATTTCTGTTGATAAGCTGGTCCTGGGCAGCTTGCTGAGCAGGAAGCCATTTTACTCCTGTGCCAAGTGCTAAATTTGAGCTCCTGAGATGCTAAGTAAGGGTTCACACTCAGCCTGCAGACCCTCCTGAACCCATTACCTTTCCTCAGACCCCTCTTCAAATACAATGATTTCTGAGTCCATTTCTTCCATTAGGTAAGCAGGGCTCTGCTTCTAAAAGTAGAGCGCTCAGAATATGAACAAGGAGCCTCCTGCTGGAGGGTCAGTGAATACATGACCAAATATTTGCAGAGTCTGGGTAGTTTCTAATGCACTTGTTCTTGGATAACACAGTGATGCTGGCTGGGACTTTGTTTGCCTCTGAGGGCTTTCCAGTGGTGGCTTTAACTGACAGGCACTCTGTAGTGTTTGAGGAATGTTGGCCATATCCTGTACCCTTAGTCAGTAGCACTGTCACGTGTCAGCAGAGGACATCTAGGGTGGCCTATTGCTGTTCCCATAGTTCGGTGAGCCTTACTCATGTGCACCTGCGCAGTGTGTGCCTCCTGGTGTGCACTTGTTCCTTTGTGTACCTGCTCCAGGGACATGCCAGCTGCTGGAGTCTGTGATCTATTAACAAGTGCGGAATTCTGTTGTTCCTCTACAAAGAAATATGCACAAAGGCCTTCATATGTGTAACAGCCTTTACTAAAAGTGAGTAAGTTGACATGGGCTTATATAGAAAAAAACATAATGCTCCAGCAGACATTCAAGAGCTTTAAAGAAATAAAAAGTGTGGTCAATTTCACAACTTGGGCTCTGGCCCTATTGGAAAGCCATTTCCCATTCTTAGTGAGTAGAGAAAAAACAAAATTCAAAGCTTCTTTGGGACCCAACCTCATCTTTCACTCAGGGTCTCCTCTTGATTTCTGAGACAGCACCATCCACTTCTTGCCTCTAAAACCCACAGTTCTCAACATGAAGCGGTGTCCCCTTGCCCTTTCAGAATGGTTCTACATGATCTTCACAAACTGACACCAATGCTGGGCCTTAGCAGCCCCATCTGAGCAACCTTGACGACTTCCTGTCCAATTCCCACAACCAACATGTCACCTCCTCCTTCCTCAGTCTAAAGCAAGCTCCAGGGACACTTGTCCATGCTCCTTGACATGTTCTCATTGTCTGAAGCACTTCAGAAGTTAACTATGGCAAAGAAAGTACACAGAGAAAGTATACAAATGCATTACCAATCACAACAACATAGCTGGGCTCCTAAGGCCTCGCTTTCTTATTTAAAATGAACGGCCAGGCTTGCCTGAAGTCCTAGCTTCTTGAAAAGCTGAGGCAAGGCTCACAGAAACCAGAAGCTTAAGACCAGCACAGGCAAGAAAGTGGGGCTCCATCAGTGACACTGTCAGAACCATGAAGGTGCACTATTCTGGACCATGTAAAGTTAATTCTCATGGACGAGGTACAAAGGCAGGCATGTCTGAATTGTGGCACGGGAGGAGGTACCTATTAGTGACCTCTTAGAAAGTTAGCCACAGGTAGCCATCAGGAAATAGGAAGGACATTAGTAGTCACGGAAGGCTATGGGCAGTCTGTGAGCCAGGAAGGCTACAGTCAGGTGTGTGGGGAGCAAGGAGGAACAGCAGAAGCAGCTCCCTGTCCCATTGACCCAGATGACACTCCACCAGTGGAGAGGCAGCTAAGGCTGCTTTCTTCCAGGGCATCTCTTTGGACAGTAGGCCTCTAAGTAAGTAAAGCTCTTCAGGGCCCTGAGGTCAGGTTAGAGGGGAAGCTTATGCTCAACAACACTAGGACTCAGCATCATGACCAACCTACCGCTTGTGCTCAGGAGAAAGGGTTGTGTCTGCAGTATTCCTACAGCCAAGAGGCTGCCTCCATGCTACTCCAGGGGTCTGTCTGACCTCGGACCCACACCGAGGTAGGAAGAAAAAAGGCTGGGGCTGTCTGGGAACTGCAACCACAGACTCCTATCTTCACAGGCAGGCCCATGCCACTGATCTCTTCCATATGTGGTGGCCAATTGTTGTGGGCAGCCCCAACCCTACTGCATAGCTCACTAGCCTGTCTCCACAGTTGAGGAGTTGAAGTCGGAGTTTGAAAAGGGCAGAAGATAGAATTTGTAGGGGGAGCTTTGGCTTTTTATTTTCTAATATCTGTGCCCTTGACTGAGAGAACAATGATGGTGTTGGTTCCAGAAGATTCAAGAAGCCACCAAACTTTCTAGCCTAATGCTCACCATAGGAAAATGAAATTTTCAAAGCTAAAAGAATCTTTGGTTTTTACATGTAAGATGTTATCCAGACCCAGAATTGTTCCTGTCTAAAAGAACTTCAAGGACAAAGATGGAGAAGAGACTACAGGAAAGATGGTCCAGTGACCTGCCAAACTTGGGATCCATCTCAAGGGAGACTCCAAGGCTTCACATTACTACTGATTGTCAGGAGTCATAATGGGACAAGCTAATAATTAGCCGGTGATCATCCTGAAATGCTTGCCTCAGATATAATCTGGATGAGTGTACCACATTCAGCAAGGCTGTGTGGACATATTTTAGAAAAAATCCCTGCTATTAATATGCTGTTCCTATTATTACTATTATTATTAAACATATGTAACAATCACTAAGCAATAGCACACCCCTTTGGAGCAGATCTCTGCAGACCCACGAAGATGTACTGTCTTGTAGTGATGCTATATAGACAAATAGATGACTTCTTAAGTTTTAATGATGATCCTATAAGAATTCCTAAAATTATATCAATGATTATTAAGCTCTTTTAGAGTGGGACTGATATTAAGTCCCTTTCTGACAATCAATACTGCTATGAGAACTCTGCCAGTCTCCCAAGTGTCATCACTTGAGATAGAAACCAGACTTTCTCCTGCTCAGAACACATTCCAAATGTGGTTGTAAAACAATTAACCAAGGGTCACTAAAAGGGAACTCATGGTTTATTATAGGTGCTAGGACAGCAGAGAAAATATTGTCTTGGTTTATTTATATGAAACTTCACTAATTTCTTTTTTTTTCCCTTTTTTAAAAAATTTATTTAGTCATTTAAATCACATCATAATTTACTTATTTACACAGGGGTTATAAACACAAAAAGGCCGGATGTGGGGAAGGGAATGGAACCGGAGCATAGGTGTTCAGGGGGAGTACAGATACCTTTCAGAACAGGGTATCAGCTGGGTGTAGGTTCAGGGGACAGGTTACTATGACTCTGCCTATGATTCACTTGTCCTTATCTAAGTTGGTACTGTCCACTGAGGCTGCCTATTTATAAGACCTATGACTACTTGGGCTAGTAAATTTCCACAGAAGCCGCCTGTTTACAATAGCTTATAGCCTGCTGTTTCAGTGTTTTTCCACGAGATCCAAGACTTGGTGTTAGCATGCATGTATGTCAGGACTATTGCTGACTTTAGGCCTATGGCTGACTTAGGCCTTTAGTGTATATGCAGGGCTGCTCCTGACATCTCCTCCCTTCTCTTAGTATAGAAGGGCCTTGACGATTCCATTCTTGCGAAGGCAGGGATAGAGGCCTGACCTCCAATAATTGAAGGGGACCTTGTAATGGCTGAGGTCTTCCTGTCGTTGTCCAGTGAGGCATGAGGGCCATACCCATCTGATGTCTTTTTCCTGGAGAGGGGATACTTTTGACATCAACCCCTATGCAGTCAGGCTTGTCCCTCAGGGAACCCAGATAGATATTTTAAACTTTTGTTTATATTCCCTGCAGTGCTTAGCCTCGCAGCCTAAGCAAGAATTCAGATCACCAGTCTCAGAGGGTTCTGGGTAGCCCCTCTCTGTTTGCTCTAGGGGTGGAAGTCTCTTCTTTTAGTTGGGTGGAGATGGGTTTGAGGAACACCCTGGATAAAGTAACAACCTCATCTTGAGTCTCGTGGTCCTCCATAGCTAACTTATGATAATGTATCTGAATATGTTTTGCTATTGAATTATCTATCTGTTGTATCACAAAGATAGTCAGCCTATTTAAGGCCTGGGACTAAAAGAAATCAGCAGAGATAACCAGTTAATGGTCCCAAGATCGGAGGAAGTGGGATTGACAACCATAGAGAGGTTGAAAACCAGTCCTTGTACCAGCTTTCTTATTCCTCTTTCTCTTTCTCTCTCTGTCATTTCTCTGGGTCTTCTCTGACCTTTTTCATGTTCTCTTTAAACCATCCCTGTCTATGTAAGGGCAACATTCTTCTTTAAGGGCTGTACACAGTCTTTTCTATTGTAGAAGAATAAATCAAGTCCAATAAAGTCCTTTGCAATTTTTGGAGATCAATTCAGACATCGAAACGAGGGATTTCTTCGGTTAGTGAGCTCACTAGCCTGTCCTCCACAGTTGAAGAGTTGAAGTCTGAGTTTGAAAAGGCAGAAGATAGAATTTGTAGGGGAGCTTTGGCTTTTTATTTTCTAATATCTGTGCCCTTGACTGAGAGAACAATGTTGATGTTGGTTCCAGAAGATTCAAGAAGCCCCCAAAAACTCTCTAGCCTAATGCTCACCATAGGAAAATGAAATTTTCAAAGCTAAAAGAATCTTTGGTTTTACATGTAAATTTTATCCAGACCCAGAATTGTTCCTGTCTAAAAGAACTTCAGGGACAAGATGGAAAGAGACAGAAGAGACTACAGGAAAGATGGTCCAGTGACCAGCCAAACTTGGGATCCATCTCAAGGGGAGACTCCAAGGCTTCACATTACTACTGATTGTCAGGAGCCCATAATTGGACAAGCTAATAATTAGCTGGTGATCATCCTGAAATGCTTGCCTCGGATTATAATCTGGATGAGTGTACCACATTCAGCAAGGCTGTGTGGACATATTTTAGAAAAAAATCCCTGCTATTAATATGCTGTTCCTATTATTATTATTATTATTATTATTAAACATATGTAAACATCACAAGCAATAGCCCCACCCTTTGGAGCAGATCTCTGCAGACCCACAAAGATGTACTGTCTTGTAGTGATGCATATAGACAAATAGATGACTTCTTAAGTTTTAATGATGATCCAAATAAGAAATTCCTAAAATTATATCAATGATTATTAAGTTCTTTTAGAGTGGGACTGATATTAAGTCCCTTTCTGACAATCAATACTGCTATGAGAACTCTGCCATCTCCCAAGTGTCATCACTTGAGATAGAAACCAACTTTTTCCTGCTCAGAACACATTCCCAATTGGTTGTAAAAAATTAACCAAGGGTCACTAAAAGGGAACCATGGTTTATTATAGGTGCTTGGACAGCAGAGAAAATATTGTCTTGGTTTATTTATATGAAACTTCACTAATTTTTTTTTTTTTTCCTTTTTTAAAAAATTTATTTAGTCATTTAAATCACATCATAATTTACTTATTTACACAGGGGTTATAAACACAAAAAGGCCGGATGTGGGAAAGGGAATGGAACCGGAGCATAGGTGTTCAGGGGGAGTGCAGATACCTTTTCAGAACAGGGTATCAGCTGGGTGTAGGTTCAGGGGACAGGTTACTATGACTCTGCCTATGATTCACTTGTCCTTATCTAAGTTGGTACTGTCCACTGAGGCTGCTATTTATAAGACCTATGACTACTTGGGCTGGTAAATTTCCACAGAAGCCGCCTGTTTACAATAGTTTATAGCCTGCTGTTTCAGTGTTTTTCCACAGAGATCCAAGACTTGGTGTTAGCATGCATGTATGTCAGGACTATTGCTGACTTTTAGGCCTATGGCTGACTTAGGCCTTTAGTGTATATGCAGGGCTGCTCCTGACATCTCCTCCCTTCTCTTAGTATAGAAGGGCCTTCACGATTCCATTCTTGTGAAGGCAGGGATAGAGGCCTGACCTCCATAATTGAAGGGGACCTTGTAATGGCTGAGGTCCTCCTGTCGTTGTCCAGTGAGGCATGAGGGCCATACCCATCCTGATGTCTTTTTCCTGGAGAGGGGATACTTTTGACATCAACCCCTATGCAGTCAGGCTTGTCCTCAGGGAACCCAGATAGATATTTTAAACTTTTATTTATATTCCCTTGCAGTGCTTAGCCTCGCAGCCTAAGCAGAATTCAGATCGCCAGTCTCAAGGGTTCTGGGTAGCCCCTCTCTGTTTGCTCTAGGGGTGGAAGTCTCTTCTTTTAGGTTGGGTGGAGATGGGTTTGAGGAACACCCTGGATAAAGTAAACAACCTCATCTTGAGTCTCGTGGTCCTCCATAGCTAACTTATAATAATGTATCTGAATATGTTTTGCTATTGAATTATCTATCTGTTGTATCACAAAGTTAGTCAGCCTATTTAAGGCCCGGGACTAAAAGAAATCAGCAGAGATAACCCAGTTAATGGTCCCAAGATGGGAGGAAGTGGGATTGACAACCATAGAGAGGTTGAAAACCAGTCCTTGTACCAGCTTTCATATTCCTCTTTCTCTTTCTCTCTCTGTCATTTCTCTGGGTCTTCTCTGACCTTTTTCATGTTCTCTTTAACCATCCCTGTCTATGTAAGGGCAACATTCTTCTTTAAGGGCTGTACAGTCTTTTCTATTGTAGAAGAATAAATCAAGTCCAATAAAGTCCTTTGCAATTTTTGGAGATCAATTCAGACATTGAAACGAGGGATTTCTTCAGGTTAGTGATGTCAGTCTCTAGCTGTTTGGTGTCCTTGTCAATGGCCCATCAGAGGTCTGAGTAGTATAAGTCTGGAAGCCAGCATCAGGATTAGAGCTTCTACCAGCAGACATCACGGGTGTTTCCTTTTTACCTGTTCTCAGGCTGGAGGTTTAGACCCTGGGAGCTCTGGTTGAATCTTTTGATATTCATTCTAAAAAGGACAAAAGCACCCACACTTTGGTCTTACTCCTTCTTCTTGAGTTTCATGATGTCTATGCATTGTGTCTTAGGTATTGTGTGCTTTTGGGCTAATATCCGCTTATCAGTGAGTGCTTACCATGTGTGTTCTTTTGTGATTGGGTCATCTCACTCAGGATGATATTTTCTAGCTCCATCCATTTGTCTAAGAATTTCATGAACTCATTGTTTTTAATAGCTGAGTAGTACTCCATTGTGTAAATGTACCACATTTTCTGTATCCATTCTTCTGTTGAAGGACATCTGGGTTCTTTCCAGCTCCTTGCTATTATAAATAAGGCTGCTATGAACTTAGTGGAGCATGTGGCCCTGTTGTATGTTCAAATATCTTCTGGGTATATGCCCAGGAGTGGTATAGCTGGGTCCTCAGGTAACACTATGTTCAATTTTCTGAGGTACCTCCAGACTGCTTTCCATATGGTTGTGCCAGCTTGCAATCCCACCAACAATGGAGGAGTGCTCCTCTTTCTCCACATCCTTGCCAACATCTGCTGTCACCTGTGTTTTGGATCTTAGTCATTCTGACTGGTGTGAGGTGGAATCTCAGTGTTGTTTTCATTTGCATTTCCCTGATTACTAGGGATGCTGAACACTTCTTTAGATGCTTCTCAACCATTCGAGTTTCCTCAGTTGAGATTCTTTGTTCAGCTCTGTATCCCATTTTTTAATAGGGTTATTTGATTGTCTGGAATCTAGTTTCTTCAGTTCTTTGTATACCTTGAATATTAGCCCTCTATCAGATGTAAGGTTGGTGAAGATCTTTCCCAATCTGTTGGTTTCCGCTTTGTCCTATTGACAGTGTCCTTTGCTTTACAGAAGCTTTGCAGTTTTATGAGATCCCATTTGTCAATTCTTGATCTTAGAGCAGAAGCCACTGGTGTTCTGTTCAGGAACTTTTCCCCTGTGCCCATGTGATCAAGGCTTTTCCCTATTTTCTCTTCTATTATTTTCAGTGTAGCTGGTTTTATGTGGGGTCCTTGATCCACTTGGAATTGAGCTTTGTACAAGGAGATAAGTATGGATCAATTTGCATTCTTCTACATGTTGACCTCCAGTTGGACCAGCACCATTTGTTGAAAATGCTGTCTTTTTTCCACTGGATGGTTTGAGCTCCTTTGTCGAAGATCAAGTGACCAAAGGTATGGGGGTTCATTTCTGGGTCTTCTATTCTATTCCATTGATCCTCCTGTCTGTCTCTGTTCCAATACCATGCCGTTTTTATCACTATTGCTTTGTAGTACAGCTTGAAATCAGGGAGGGTGATTCCCCCAGAAGTTCTTTTATTGTTGAGTGTAGTTTTTGCTATCCTGGGTTTTATGTTATTGCAAATGAATTTTAAGATTGCTCTTTCTATCTCTGTAAAGAACTGAGTGGGAATTTTGATGGGGACTGCATTAAATCTGTAGATTGCTTTCGGCAAGATAGCCATTTTTACTATATTAATCCTGCCGATTCATGAGCATGGGAGATCTTTCCATCTTCTGAGATTTGAAATGACCTTCCTTATCCTTTTTGATATCTTTAAGTTGAAAGTCAATTTTATTCGATATTAGAATGGCTACTCTAGCTTCTTTCTTAGGACCATTTGCTTGAAAAATTGTTTTCCAGCCTTTTACTCTAAGGTAGTGTCTGTCCTTGTCACTGAGGTAGGTTTCCTGTATACAGCAAAATGTTGGATCCTGTTTGCGTATCCAGTCTGCTAGCTTATGTCTTTTTATTGGGGAATTGAGTTCATTGACATTAAGAGATATTAACGAGAGGAGACTGTTGCTTCCTGTTATTTTGCTAAAAGGGGAGACATTGTTTGTGTGGCTATCTTCTTTTGGGTTTGTTGGAGGAGGATTACTTTCTTGCTCTTTCTAGGGTATGATTGCTCTCCTTGTATTGGGGCTTTCCTGCTATTATCCTTTGTAATGCTGGGTTTGTGGAAAGATATTGTGTAAATTTGGTTTTGTCGTGGAATATCTTGGTTTCTCCATCTATGGTATTTGAGAGTTTTGCTGGATACAGTAGCCTAGGCTGGCATTTGTGTTCTCTTAGGGTCTGCATGACATTTGACCAGGATCTTTTGGCTTTCATAGTCTCTGGTGAGAAGTCTGGTGTAATTCTGATAGGTCTGCCTTTATATGTTACTTGGCCTTTTCTCTTACTGCTTTTAAAATTCTTTCTTTGTTTTGTGCATTTTGTGTTTTGATTATTATGTGACGGGAGGTATTTCTTTTCTGGTCTAGTCTATTTGGTGTTCTGTAGGCTTCTTGTATGATTATGGGCATCTCGTTCCTTAGGTTAGGGAAGTTTTCTTCTATGATTTTGTTGAAGATATTTACTGGCCCTTTAAATTGTGAATCTTCACTCTCTTCTATACCTATTATCCTTAGGTTTTGGTCTTCTCATTGTGTCCTGGATTTCCTGGATGTTTTGTTTAAGAGTTTTTTTGCATTTTGTGTTTTCCTTGACAGTTGTGTCAATATTTTCTATGGTATCTTCTGCACCTGAGATTCTCTCTTCTATCTCTTGTATTCTGTTGGTGATGCTTGCGTCTGTGACTCCTGATTTGTTTCTTAGGTTTTCTATCTCCAGAGTAGTCTCCCTTTGTGATTTCTTTATTGTTTCTATTTCCATTTTTATGTCCTGGATGGTTTTGTTCAAATCCTTCACCTGTTTGGTGTGTTCTCTTGTGATTCTTTAAGGGCTTCTACCTGTTTACCTGTGTTTCTCCTTGAATTCCTTGAGAGTGTTATTTATGTGCTTATTAAAGTCCTCCAATCATCATCATTAGAATTGATTTTAGATCTGACTCTTGCTTCCTGGTGATATGGGGAGTTCAGGACCTTAATGTGGGAGAACTAGGTTCTGATGATGTCTTATGCTCGGGGGTTGCTGGCCTTGGATTCTTGCGCTTGTCTTTTGCCATCTGGTTCTCCTCGGTGCTACCTGTGCTGTCTCTGACTGGAACTTGTCTTTCCTATTCTCTTGGTTGTGTCAGAACTGTTAGGTTGGGTGTTGCTGCTGAGGTTAGAGCTAGGGCTCAAGATCTGCTCAGTGCTTGGGTCCAGACTGGAAAGAACCTGCTCTGGGCCAGGAGTGAGTTCCTGGATCCTTGTGGGTCCTGGTTACTCCCTGTTTGTGGCCAATGTTGCGCCTCCTTGCTTAACACCTGCTCCAGTTAGAGCTCCTGGGATCCCTGCTTCCCCTGGGTTCTGTGAGATTGGGTGCAGAGTTGCCGCAGGAATCTGCTGAGCGCTCGGGCCCAAACTGGAAGGAACCAGTGCTATGGATCAGGAGTGAGTACCTGGGTCCCAGTGGGTTCTGGTTACTCCCTGTTAGGGCAAGTGTTGCTGCCTCCTGCTTAAGAAGCTACTTGGGTTAGAGCTCCTGGGATCCTGCTTCCCCTGGGTTCTATGAGACTGGGTGCAGAGCTGCCGCTGGAGATCTGCTGAGCGCTCGGGCCCAAACCGAAGGAACCGGGCTCCTGCCAGGAGTGAAATCCCTGGGTCCCGGTGGGTCCCATGGATTCCAGTTACTCCCTGTTTGGGAGGTGCTGCTGTCTCCCTACCTGAGAACTGCCTGGGTCAGAGCTCCTGGGTGCCCCACTTCTGCCGGGTTTCCTGAGGTTCATGCAGGAGCTGTCACCCGGGATCTGCTCTGTGCCTCCACTAATTTCTTAGATATAGTTTTAAACCTTCAATGAACCTGTGGAGCTAGAAAGGTGATGGATGTTCAAGTCAGAAAATTACTCCTAATGGATATGCATGTAAACATTTTCTGTTGTAAACTTCTATTTCAATTTATGATTTGAATTTTGGTGTGAACTTGTGATGAACTTTGTAACATGTGATCATGTACTCTGAAAGATGTATAAGACAAAGGGACTTCCATAAGCGGCTCGCTTCTTCTTCTCTCTTCTTCCCTCTCCTCTCTGCTCTCTCTCTGTCTCTCTCTCTCTCTTTTCTCTCTCTTCACTCTCTCCTCTCTCTTTCTTCTCTTCCCTGCTTAGAATCTCTCCATTTAGGACCTTTCCACCTTTTCGATAGCTTACATAGGAAACTTTTTACACTTAGTAATAACTGTGATAACTTCTTTAAGTATCTTTTCTTCCTGCAACCTCAAACTAACAGACCTAAGTTAGAGTCTGGCAGTGCCTGCAGAGAGAGTCCAAAGGCCATTTGCCTAATCCTCTTCTATCCCAGGCTGAAGTGTTAAGTGGCAGTTTCTGGACAGAGGATACCACAGGGGGGGCCAGCTACAGTAGCCTAACCCTAGGTCTTACCCCCTGCCTGTGCTCTTCCCATCCCCCTGGGCCTGCCTCAAGGAGAACCGACCAGAGGAGAAGAAAGAAGAAGCACCTTCTCCTCCCACTGAGCCGGGCCAGGCAACTGATGCTATTGTGTGCTTACAGCGAGGAGCCTATCATGGCTGTCTTCTGAGAGGCTCAAGAAGCAACTGACTGGACAGATGCTGACACTTAAAACTCAACCATTGGACTGAAGTCGTGGACCACTGTGGTTGAATTAGGAAATGGCGGGAAGAAGCTGAGGAGGAGGTGGCCTGATAGGAAGACCAGCAGTCTCAACTAACTTGGATCCATGAGATCTCCAGACACTAAGCTAGCAACCAGGCAGCAAACACAAGCTGGTCCAGTGCCCCTGACATGTATACAGCAGAGGACTGCCTGGTCTGGCCTCACTGGGAGATGATGGACCTAACTCTAGAGGGACTTGACTCCAGGGAGTGGAAATGCCTGGTGGCAGGTGATGGAGAATATCCTTTTGGAGACCTAGGGAAAAAGAATGGGATGAGGAACTGTGGGAAACAGACTGGAAGAGGGGACAATGACTGGACTGTAAAAATAAAAGTAATAATAATAGTAATAATAATATCCTTTAGGATATCTCCTGGTGCTACCAAGTCTTTGATTAAATTAAATTGAAAAATAAAACAGTCTATTCCAATCAGGATGACAAAGGCTATAGAGACATCAGAAATACAGGTAGGCATCACTACTTGTGAAAGGGTGACAACTTGCTGAGGTGCTGGTAGAGGAAGGTGGAGAAAAAATAAAATGGATAGAAAAGGAATTACTTATAAATGTCTGCTAAGGTGACCTGACCAATTCTAGAAAAGAGAATTCACTCATGTGTGTTTTTGTTTTTTTAATTTAGAATGTATTTATGTAGATAATTTGTGTTTTCTTGTTTGGTTCACTATTGTCCTTTGTCTTCCCCACCATGGTCTAGGGCCCCTTGGAGAGGCAGAAGTTTTACTTCCCTCACCCCACTATGGCTCTGGGTGTGGGGGTGAGAGTTCTTGGCTTGTCGTGGGCAACTGGCTTGGGTTTTGGTCTCAGTGGCTGTGAGCGCAGAGAGTCTTCTGCAGGAGATTATAGATTGGCTCTGTGGCGAAGGCCTTCTCCAATGCTCCCCTTGGCAGATGCTGATGAAAGAGACAGTCTATAGTTTTAAAGCATTTATTTAAGTCATTGGGAGAGTGGCGATGAGTGAAAACCATACCTCCTTTTCTCAGGGCTGGCCTGAGGTTAAACACCTTTTGCAGGGAGGAGTATCGGGGAAGGAAAGCTTAATTGGCTACACCCTTCTGGCCTTAGGTATCTTAATAAAATAGAGATCTGTCTTGAGGCTATGTGACTTGTGGTCATATCCTCTACCTGTGGGTGGCTAGGGGCATTGCCCTTACGTGACTGAAGGACTGAAATCTATGGAGGCCTCAAGTCAGGAGTCTGGATTATGGGGGCATGCGGAAATGCCTGCTGTCCCTTGAGATCACCTGGGGTCACTGGGGTTTCCAGTCTGTGCTCCACCAGAAACCAGCTGCCTTCCAAGGTACAACATGACCAATTGTAAAAAGAGTAGTCACTCATGTGTGATTATGGTTTTTTTTTTTTTTATTTAGAATGTATTTATGTAGATATTGGTGTTTTCTTTCCTCAATTTCTATATCAGGTGATGGAACATCATTATAGACTAACATCAAAATAACAAAAGAAGGTTTCTTGACAGATATGGCCACATATTCTAAATTTATAATGTGTTTGCAGTTGTCCATGTATTCTTGTTAATAGTAGGGCTTGGCACTGTAGGGCTTGATCTTGTGTGAGTCTGTTTGAGTGAATGCTGAGTAATCTCTGTGAGTTCATATGATTATCAGTCCTTTTCATCTTAATGATACTGGTTTACTGAAGTCACCCAATACCCGTGTCCCTTATACTTATGATCTGATTTTCCACATAGATCCATGAGCCCTGAGTGGTGTTGTTATTCTATATTAACTGATGGTAAGGAGATAATCCTGAAGACAAACCTTACTTATGTCATCAAATATGTTAAATATAATGTAAATTTTCATACTATTAAAGTTTCAATAATGCAATTTATCTTTGTACTTCTGTATAAAAGTTGAATCTGGTCTAACTACAATAACATAACACTTTGGGACAAAGATACACCCTAGCAAACCCTGCACTAGAAGCCAAGATGGAAAAAACCTCCACAACCACTATGACCTTCCCCCTAGTGCTGTGGTAGACAGGGAGGAAGGTGATCCAGACACTGCAGAACACCAGCATGCTGAAAGTTAGGAACTTGGCTTCATTGAATCTGTCAGGAAGGTTCCTGGCCAGGAAAGCCAGAACAAAGCTCCCCAGAGCCAAGGAGCCCAAGTATCCCAGGACAAAGTGGAAGGCAATGACTGAGCCTTTGTTGCAAATAATGATGGTCTTTCCCATGTTCAGATTGTATATCTCTGTCAATGAAGGGAGGAGATGTTACCAACCAGGTTCCACAGAGAACAAGTTGGATTAGGGTACAAATGGGAATGACCAATTTAGGTGCCCCTGCTGCCAGCATCCCTCTCATTCTTCTTCCTGGAGTAGTGAGCTTGAAAGCCATGACCACAGTTATGTTTTGGCCAACACTGTAGAAACAGCCACAGTGAAAAACACTCCAAATGTGGTCTGCTGCAGGATGCAGGTGGCCTGGCTGGGGTGTCCAATGAAGAGCAATGAGCAGAGAAAACAGAAGCTGAGAGAGATGAGCAGGATGTAGCTGAGAATGCAGTGATTGGCCTTCACAATGGGAGTGTCATTGTGCTTCATAAAAGTGACTAGTATTAGAACTGTGAGGACAGAGAAGGACAGGGCAATGCAGCCTAGAGCCCTCCCAATGGCTCTTCATAAGCCAGGAATGACACAGCCCTTTGGAGGCAGAGGGTTTGCTGTAAGTTGGCATACTTATCATCTGGACACCTCAAACACTGCTCCATATCTGCTGGTGAACAACAATAAAAAATTATATAATATCATATTCATGAGCTTAATAATTGAGTGTTTGCATTATTCATATGATATCCCAGAAATATTTTGGTGTTGAGCATTTATTCCATTCCTAATTGCTGCAGGAAGCACTGATGTAAGGCTGTTCTGTATTAATCTATGCTTTGTGATGTAGCAAAACATCTTCATGGACAATGTGGAAGAAAAAAATACTTATTTATTAAGCAGATAAAACCATGTTGTTTTTTAGTGTGTTATGAATCATAACATGAATTATCTCAGTTTATTTAATTTTTTACAGCATAAACTCTCTATTCACAGACATTGCAGTGTGCAGACATATTTCTCAATGCCAGTTGATGAACTGCATTACGAACTATGTTGGGCTTGAGGGTTGTGCCCTTTGTCTGTATCTTCACATAGGTACAACACCATGCAATTCCTCATGCAAAATGTTGTTTGCATATAGAATATTTCCATTATTGAAGCCATATGCCTCCCAGACCTATCCATGTCCCTCTCATTGTGGTAAGATATCTTTTTTCCCAACTATGCATTCCAAGCTAGATGGCATGAAGTTTATGGATACCCACATTCATCCCCTTTTCCTTATGTAAGCTGTGATTGCTGATATGCATTATCACATCTCTGGGTGCATTGTTGAAATCTTCACTCTTGCTCTAATTCTTTGACAAGAACTACTCAATCCTTTCAATCTTCCATGCTCTTAAAATGTATTTAATTAAACAACAGCTGCTACCCTAAGCATCTGGTCTTTGTCAAGGACGAAGCTGAATGATAGGAGGGAAAGTTTGTGGACTGATCATGAAGTCCAATTACTTTGTACAAAGAATCACGTAAGATTAAGCTTATGTATAGATTATGCCTAAGTTTTGTTTAAAATGGTTAAAGATGGGGCTGGAGAGATGGCTTAGTGGTTAAGAGCATCAACTGCTCTTCCAGAGGTCCTGAGTTCAATTCCCAGCAACCACATGGTGGCTCACAACCATCTGTAATGGGGTCTGATGCCCTCTTCTGGTGTGTCTGAAGACAACTACAGTGTACTCATATACATAAAATAAATAAATCTTTAAAAAAAATGGTTAAAGATGTATGTCCCCTAAATGTTTTCTGCATAATATAAAGTCAATTGCCATCATATTGTGAAAGAAATGATTTGTTTGTAGAAGATAATGCAGGTTATTTGCAGGATACAAAAGAAGTTGATATCATTCAAA
>JAJTUV010003959.1:0-52475 GCA_021653895.1 Mastomys natalensis | reverse complement strand
CTAAGTTCTTTGCCTACTTTAACTTCGCTCTATAACAATAAAGCCTAGTGCATACTATTGCTTTTTTCTGATGTGTTATGAACAGCTGACCTACCTGTCACTCACCAATGCATATTCATATTTAGAAACAGGTTTTATGTGTTACAAGCTGAACAAAAGATGAATAGAGATATATAAAGCCATTGATACAGAAAGACTGACACACATCAAGAATTACAAAAGGTAGTTATCAGGTACAGTGTCCCTAAATGGGAAGGCTAAGACACTCAGTCTAGTGACATAGGACCCTCAAAAAACATTTGAAAGTGAAAGCCAATGGACTAAATGTGTGTGAACTGCTTCCAAACAAGTAATTTCTTTTTTTTTTTTTTTTTTTTTTTTTTGGTTTTTCGAGACAGGGTTTCTCTGTGTAGCCCGGGCTGGCCTGGAACTCACTCTGTAGACCAGGCTGGCCTCGAACTCAGAGATCCGCCTGCCTCTGCCTCCCAAGTGCTGGGATTAAAGGCGTGCGCCACCACGCCCGCTAACAAGTAATTTCTTAAAAAGTGTTGAAATAAGATCACTCCACAGAAAGGGCTTTTAAGAAGTTTACTCCTTCTGCATAGAAATAATATAAATACATAACTTGAAAATAATTTAGTGACTAGTCACTAAGTTACAATTATACAGGTTTTGTGCACATAATTAAATAACAATTTACTTCCATGTTTTCATAAAATAAAACAGTGCAAATAATATTTATTTATCCTACTGCTATCTATGGCTATCAATTTATGTGTGGATGATTTGACAATAAGTTACAATACAAGGCTATTTACTATCTGTGGGGTTTTTTGTTGTTGTTGTTGTTGTTTTTTTTTTTTGGTTTTGAGACAAGGTTTCTCTGTGTATCCCTGGCTGTCCTGGAACTCACTCTGTAGACCAGGCTGGCCTCGAACTCAGAAATCCACCTGCCTCTGCCACCCAAGTGTTGGGATTAAGGAGTGTGCCACCACAGCCCCGCTACTATCTGTGTTTTTGCATCGGTATTTTCGAACCATCTGGTGAAGGAGATGCCACCAATCCTGTTCAGAAGGAAATACTCACATAGAGAAATCCAAACCTAAATAAATAAATAAGTAAATAAATAAGTAAATAAATAAACAGAAAAATACAGAAAAAAAATCTGATTAAAAATATTTCCCAATTCCGTATTAAATCCTCAAGTATAATTGTCAATGACTTACAGTTTCATTGAAGTTAAGGTATCCTGTCCTACTTGTACTGCGTGAATAAGAATTCACTTATTGTAAACAATCCTACACCCCCGCTCCTTTTTGCTTCCAAGTCCTGCAAAATGTGATTAAAGCTTTTCCTTGTTTATTTGAAATTGGAAATTCAATCAGTTCCAGGAAAACATTCTGAGTTTTCACTTCCATTTCCTCTAATAAGCAGAGGCAAAAGGAGAGGAAACTGGAATCCTTGCCCTGTGCTTCTTTTTATCTTCTCAGACTCCTCCCCCAATGCAAAGCAGCCTCAGCTCAGGCTGAAAGCCCAGGCCTAGCTGAGGAGCCCCATCTCTTCTCACTAGAGCCTCCATCAGAGCATGGCTGTCCTGGTGCTGCTCCTCTGCCTGGTCACCTTTCCAAGCTGTAAGTGTCTCAGAGTTTCAGGAGACGGACTCAAGAATGACATCTGTGGATGTCTGACTGATGGTGATGTTGCTTTTCCACAGGTGTCCTGTCCCAGGTGCAGCTGAAGGAGTCAGGTCCTGACCTGGTGCAGCCCTCACAGACCTGTCCCTCACTGCACTGTCTCTGGATTCTCATTAACTGACTATAGTGTAAACTGGGTTCGCCAGCCCCAGGAAAGGGTCTGGAGTGGATGGGAAGAATAGTGAATACTGGGGGCACAGCCTATAATTCAGCACTCAAATCCAGACTGAGCATCACCAGGGACACTCCAAGAGCCAGGTTTTCTTAAAAATGAACAATATGCAAACTGAGGACACAGCCACCTACTACTGTGCCAGAGACACAGTGAGGGAAGTCTAGTATGAACCTGCACAAAAACTCCCTACAGGGATCCTCGAGAACAGCAGGGGGCAGTGACAACCAACAAGAACTTCCCAGGGCTCACTTCACAATCTAAGAAATTCTGGCCTATGCTGTGTGAGCATGCTTATTAATGTTAAAGATTTGGCCCCTTTCCCAGTCATGAAAATTTGCTACAGCCTTTTCTACAGTCTCATATTCTATTAAAGTTATTGTTTGTTCACATACTATTAGAATCTTTAAATGGTTTAATAATCTAATAGTGTAAAATAAGAACAACTAGAATTGATATTCATCAAGATAACTCAGTGAAGCTGAAGCAATATGTAGGTGAGGACAGCCAGGGATATTTGATAATGGATTTTTTCTCACATTGTTGCAGTATTGTGACATTTCTTCTTTTTATTGTACTTAATTTATTGTCCCTCAGTGATATATTCTCTAAGGCGGGCTACAGTCTGAACTCTTATAAGGACACCCTCAGTGAATTATGCTTTTAGCTATCACAAACCTATGTCTTTCTCTTATCTGTTGGCAGCCTGAATTTGTCTGGGACAATAGTGGAAATATACTAATATAAGTCAATTAAAAAAAATAAACCTATGGAGGTAAAATTGGTGTCCTGGCAGTTTCTAAGTCAATTTGACACAAGCTAGAGTCATCAGAGGGAAGAATGACTTCATAAGACTGGGCTGTATACAAACTGGTGAGGTACGTTTTTAAATAGTGATTGAGATGATTAGGTCTTAATCAATTAAGGAGACATGACTATAAACACACACACATTCACAAAAACATATATATACCATACATACATATATACATGTACATATATACAATATGTATGAGTATGTTTCATGGACAATGAGAATCTGTTGTGTTTTTCTTATTATGCTATAAATGGTAATTGATGGACAGAAGATGCTGAGTGTATATATGAACATGAGAGACACAATGAGTTTCTCTGACAGTTTTCCAACAAGCATTCTTTGTGTTTGCAGGAGACCATTGTTTAGTGCAGCTGGTGCAGTCTGGTAGAAGCTTGATGCATCTCAAGAGTCCTGGAAGCGCTTATGGATCATATGTAGCACTGGGTTTGCCAAGCTCCATGAAAGGTCCTGTAGTGGGCCTAATCCATCAATAAAAATTGTAGTAAATTAAACTATGTCAACACCCTGAAGGACAAATTCACCACTTCCAGAGACATTGACAAGAAAAGCCTGTACCAGAAAATGAGTAGCTGAAATCTAAGGATACGTCTTGTAGTACTGTTCAAATAACAAAATGAAATGAATTTACAATGAGCTCAGACAGGAACCTCCTTGCTTTATCTGAGAGCAGTAGGGGACACTGAGAGCACATGGACTGGGTCAGAGAGAAAAACAGTAAAGAGGACAGAGGATTGGATTCCCTGTGCTGGGCTCCATCTAGATATTATACTCAGGAAATCGTTCTAAATGTACAGTGTGTAATACACCTTGATGGATCCCCATATATATTTAGAATTATGCTTTCCATATGATGTGTGCTTTGTGTTTAATATACTGTTTCTTTATCCATATGTGTGTGTGTGTGTGTGTGTGTGTGTGTGTGTGTGTGTGTACATGTTGACATAATGTTCCTTCCTCTATCTATTGACAACAAACTTGTGAGACATGTTCATTCTGTCACTGGGTATGATCTTACCAGTTAGCAAGACTGGCCAGCCAGTGAACTGCAGTGATCCTATTCCCAGTGATCACGTTGCCTCCAAATCCAAGAGGTAAGATTACTGATTGAATAACATACCTAATTCTTCTATTAGCCATGGAAATCTAAGCTTAGAGATTGGATGCCACTCAAAGGTTATGTGAGGCAAGAACTTTAACCACACAGGTATCTCCACAGCCCTATTACACATACATTTTAAAAAGGAGCATAAGCCCAGACATGTACAAAGTACAGAGCATCACACAGGGCAGAAATGATTCTGTTTGGGGAAAAGTGTCAGAGTCAGAAGCAAAGATTCTGAAGAATGTAGAAGCCTAGATTCAGGGAGGAGACTCGGTTAGGTTCCCTGAGTAAAGAACTGTGTGGGAATCAATTAACAGGCAGCAGGGAAATCAGGCAGGTCACTGACACAATAATCCATATGGGCTCCATCCTCAGCATCACTCTCACACAAAACATGCACATCACACATCAAATCTAACACTGACACAGCTGTGGTTCAGGTGATAAACTGTGTGTGTGTGTGTGTGTGTGTGTGTGTGTCTATGGCATTGAGCAATATAGTCACTGAGACATGCTGGTATCCTGTGAGGTCTGGAGATATTGTGAAAATAGGGCTGGGTATTCATAGGAATCCCTCAGTCTTGTCTGTAATACATGAACAGAAAACACATTACTATTTGAATAGGGGGCAGGTAGAATTGAATAGATAATTATAAACATACAAGGGCCAGTAGTAAGGGGTGCCTGATACCCAAATATTGAACACCTGAACAGGGAAATTGTCCTAGTCCCTTATCTACTAATAAAATCAACACAAAAACCAAAAACAATGTGAACAGGAATGAATTTCATTTTTAAGGATACAGTTCACCAGGAAGGAAGATCAGTTCATAACCTTAAGATAGAAAGCTAAATGAAGGAACAAAATGTGAAATTTCCAAATAAACAATATGAATATTATGGAAAAAAGAGAAAGGAAAGTAACACTGCTTAATGGCCTGTTCTCCATGGCTATGCAGCTTGCATTGTTATACAATCTAAGAATACCTGCTAATGGGTTCCACTGTCCATATTTGGCTGGTCTCTTCCACATCAATCATTAATCAAGAGAATGCCCATACAACCTTGACTGCAGACCTAAGGCAGACATTTTCCAACTGAAATTCCTTATGCATTGATGACCCTGGCTTGAATTATGTTGACAAAGTTCTAAGGACCACAAAAGTACACAAGTCGATACACACATTAAAATCTTACCCATTGAATGAATTTCTACCATGCACAAGACAAAAGTTAATAAATGAGTTAACAAAAACAAGACCAAAGAACTATCTCTCAAGTAGAAGAAAATTATAAATAATGTGCAGCTTCACCATGAACTCCTTCCCCTTGTAAAAGATATTTCTCTTAATGTCTTCCTTCTACAGAGTTTTATGGGGAAGAACAATCCAAAAGCCAAGTACCATGAGATTACAGGATATTACACAATCTCTGCAGTACCTAGACATAAAACTACTTGAGTAAGGAGTCTCATACCAAGTTCCCCCAATACAGTGTGAGAAATGTGCATTTATTCTGGTGATTTTTCCAATGTTTATAAGGACAATGAAAATATCAGACAAGCCCAAATAGAATATACTGTGCATAATTCCTGAAAAAAACATATTCTTACAGTCCAAACAGGAGGGACAGAGCATTCATAGAGGTGTGTGCCTATTAGACGTTGCAAATAATGGCTGTCTCCCAGATATGAAGACTTGTATCCTCCACTGACACCAACATTACAAAGACTGTGAATAATGAAATAAGAGGCACCAAATGTGAGGTCCTGAAGACCAGTGAGGTACACAAACATTTTATAGTTGCTGAATGAAAAGGTTGTTTCCAGCTCTTCACATCCCTCTTCTGGTGTATATTACAAATGGAGAAAAGCACTACAAATTCTTATTCTCTATGATCATCAACATCTCAAGGCACAGGGTTCTCATGTTCATTCCTGCTCTCGGCTCCACTTCCAGTAATCACTTAGGAGTCTCTAGTTTATTTATTATTTCATTAACATAATCCTCAAGCCTGGTTGCATTGTATCACTTTATGATATGCTATGAAGAGCTGACATTGTATCCCACACCAATATAACAAAGTGTTTAGGAGCCAGGGCTTTTATGTGCTACAAGCTGAAGAGAGAGAAAAAGAGACACATAAAAAATACATAGAGACATACAGAAATCAATGGATACAAAAACTAGTCCCAAGGATTGTATCCGTGAGTGGGCAGATGAAAAGTCTGAGTCCAGTGAGAGAGGATGCAAATCTGTCCTTATGATCTCCTTCACATAACCACATAGAATCACATGTACTGGATGTTCTAAAGGGCTTTCCTATGACATGTATTTTCTATATGAGTAATAAGAATAAGACTCACTATTCTGAAGCCAAAGAAAGAATTTTAAGTAATTTAAGTAGGATTTCTAATAAGAAGAAGCCCAGGTAAATCCTAAACTCTCTCCTGCAATTTACAGAACTACAAAAACTAATGAAGGTTGTGGTACCTTGTTCTGCCTGCACTTTATGAATGTGGACTCACTAACTCTAAACATCCCAATGTTTGCTTCCAAGGCCTAAATCATGTGAATCACTTAATTTTCTGCTTATCTGGACTTGGAAATCTCATCAGAACCAGAAACAGTGTTTATGAGACAACATTTCCATTTCCTCTAAAAAGCACAAGGCAAATCTCAGTCACCTGAGAAAAAAAAAAAAAGAAAAAGGAAACCTGGCTGAGTGTTTGCTTTTATCCCCTCAGGAACCTCCCCCAATGCAAAGCAGCCCTCAGCTCAGGCTGAAAGCCCAGGCCTAGCTGAGGAGCCCCATCCTCTTCTCACTAGAGCCTCCATCAGAGCATGGCTGTCCTGGTGCTGCTCCTCTGCCTGGTCACCTTTCCAAGCTGTAAGTGTTTCAGAGTTTCAGGAGAAGGACTCAAGAATGACATCTGTGGAATGTCTGACTGATGGTGATGTTGCTTTTCCACAGGTGTCCTGTCCCAGGTGCAGCTGAAGGAGTCAGGTCCTGACCTGGTGCAGCCCTCACAGACCCTGTCCCTCACCTGCACTGTCTCTGGGTTATCATTAACCAGCAATTATTTTACCTGGGTTCGCCAGCCCCCAGGAAAGGGTCTGGAGTGGATGGGAAGAATAAGGAGTGATGGAAGCACAGAATATAATTCAGCTCTCAAATCCAGACTGAGCATCACCAGGGACACCTCCAAGAGCCAAGTTTTCTTAAAAATGAACAATATGCAAACTGAGGACACAGCCACATACTACTGTACCGGAAACACAGTGAAAGAAGTCCAGTATGAAACTGCACAAAAACCTCCCGACATGCGATCTTCAGGACCAGCAGGGGGCAGTGACAACCAACATTCTCAGGCTGACTTCAGAATCGAAGAAATTCTGGCCTATGCTGTATGAGCATGCTTTTTAATGTTAAAGATGTGGACTCTTCTTCCAGACATGGAAACTCGCTACAGTCTTCTCTGCAGTCTCATATTCTATTAAAGTTGTTATTTTTCACACAATAGTAGAATATTTAAGTGGTTCTATAATCTAACAGTCTAAAATAAGAACAAACTAGAGTTGATATTTATCAAGATAACTCAGTGAAATACTGTGTTGGTGAGGACAGTCAGGGAGATTTGATAATGGATTTTCTTCACTCATGGCTGCAGTTTTGTAACATTTCTACTTTTTATTGTACTTAATTAATCTTTGAGATTAATTGTACTCATCTTCCCTAACATGAAGTTTTTAAACACATGTCCACAATTTAATGAAGACACATCATCTTTCTGAGGGCTAGCTCATAAGATCAGCTCTCCATATTTAAAGAACATAGTATGCTATTATTAAATGTGGCCAAGAACCATACATATTTATTATTATTATTATTGAAATAATGTAAACATTGCTAATTTTGTGCTATGAGATAGTCAAAGGAAGAGTTCTTCTGTAACATAAGTATCCTAATTAGATTCAGATGTTAATATTACAAAAGCTCATTCCTCAGTTTGACTAATAAATATTTTACTTGAATCAACACTATTCACTATTATAGGTAAGTGCATTGTTTCTCAAAGACATCAGTCTTATTTCTCTTCTTAACAACAAGTCATTCCCATCACTTGTCTGAGATGTGGGTTCACAGGATAACACAGGGATCAGAGAACACAGAACTGAGACATGGTGTCCTCATTGGTGGACATCTGTCTGCCCTCCATTCTCTGATTAGTCTCATTAATCTTGTCCAACGTATGTTGACAGAATAAGTTACATAAACCAGCCTCTCTTTTCTCCACAAAATGGAAATTAAATTCAAAATTCTATGTTGCCTATAACCAATGGTGTGAAAGTCATTTACTAAAAGAAAGAATAAAAATAAATGTCATAAAAATGGAGATAATGGGGTCTTTGTTCTTGTAATGGGACCATGCTTATCTAATATTTGAAAATACTTTGGGGCACATGCAACACATTACACTTATAAGATCATGTGATTATAGTATCTATGTTCTGTAGAGTAGACAAGGAAAGTGACATTTTCATTTAAAATCAAATCTGATAATTCCATTTCCTGATCCCATTGCTCTACTGTCTCTCAGTGATGGATTCTCTGTGGAGGCCTACACTCTGAACTCTTATAAGTACACCCTCAGCAAATTATGCTTTTAGCATTCACATAGCTATGACCTTCTCTTGTGTGTCATCAGCCTGGACTTGCCCATGAGAATAGTGGAAATATACTAATTTAAGTGAATATTAATAAAAACCTATGGAGATAAATTGAGTGTCCTTGCAGGCTCTAAGTCAATTTGACACAAGCTAGAGTCATCAGAGGGAGGAAAATCTTCATAAGACCAGACTGTAGACAAGCCAGTGAGGTACCTTTCTAAATAGTGATTGAGATGATATGTCTTAATCCATTATGTTTATGGCAGCTGCTGTGCTGGTTGTTCTGAATTCAATACGAAATGAAGATGAAGAAGTAATGCACATGAAAAGCTTCCTATTTCCATGGGCTTATAAAAGTTTCCAACAGAAATCATGGTGAAATTTGGATATGAATTAAAATGTAGATTAAATGTGTGTCATCATACTTGCATAGAGATGCAAGTTAGAAGTATATCTACCCACTTAAAAAGCACAAATCACTAACAGATGTGTTCTCCATTTTTGTTTGTAGTCACATTGACAACAAAAATAGCAATCATACTGGGTATATAATAATCTTCACATAATAATTATATACACATACACATACAACATATATATACATACATATATATATATATATATATATATATATATATATATATATAAAATCTTGATGAGTTTCCAGATGAGTAAATAATCATTAAATACTATATATACTGTCAGATAATAAAACATTCATTGCTTTCCAAAGCCAGTGTCAACACTCTGTTGTCTGAGTCTTTCAGCTATTTTAGGGCATGTGATGTGTACTGACAATGCCCATGTCTTCTGAATGGGCTCATGGGATCCTGACTGTTTTCCTTAAAACAGAGGTTGAATCAATATTTTTTTATTGGATATTTTATTTATTTACATTTCAGATGTCATCCCCTTTCCCCATCCCTTTCCCAGGAAATCCCTATCCTATCCCCTCTCCTCCTTCTTGCTTTGTTTCCTTTATTAGTATTTTAAGTTACCATACAAAACACTGGGTTTTATTACAGCATCCTCATACATGTGTCATTAGAGTTCTGATTAGTTTCCCTCTGCACCTTCCCTTTCTTCCTCCAGCTAGTTTCCTCATCTGATTTCCTGTCACATGTATTCCATCACCCTCCCTTCTCATCATTTGTTTTTTCAATTAGTAACTTTTTAAAAAAATGTTAATCAAAGGCTTTATAAGTTTGGTGATGCTCAATAACAAGATGCCCATACAATTAGAAGTGTAACCCAATACTCAACCTAGATATACCAACTATCTTTTACTGGCAGAGATATGCGAACATCTGCCTCCATGCCCCCCTCCTCTCGTCTCCTAGCTCCTCTTCTCATTTTCCTCCTCCTCTCCTTACTCCTCCTCTTCCTCTCCTTACTCCTCCCACCTTAGGTCCTCCTATATATCACCCTTCCTGTTAAAATAAAAAGAAATTTTATCTCTCAAGACACAATTAGAGCATAAACTATACCAATTTGTATCAATGAGGAACAAGATAGACCTAATACCCAGTCCAACATTTTGTTGTCTAACCAGAACCTCTGTCATCTCTCCTAACTAAAAGACTTAGTTCTGAACCTGGCTTTTTTTTTCTTGGCTTTAGAGTTAATGTCAGGTGAAATTCATCCTCTCAAATCTTTTCTCTCAAAGTAAATAGCCAGGATTGGCTATGAGACTATAAGTCTTCAACCCCATCAGAAATCCAGAATGACTGAATTAACTGAAATTATGGGAAGCACAAAGCATAGCTTCTAAAACTTAGCCAAGTTATAGAGACCACTGAACACCTGGACAGTCCCTATACTACAAAATGTTGGCGCATCTGATCTTCAGCCTTCTGATCCAGGATCATCTGACAAACCTAGTGATGCATAATTATTAAGGGCTGATTACTCTGTCTTGACAGATATAATCAGTTGACTATTCTGCAAGTGTGTCCTTTTTAGGACAGTAATTTGTGTGCAGATGAAAAGAGGCAATTCTTGCCTAGTGACTGTCTCATCACAACTGCAGTAACTCCAAAGATGCTCAATTTTTTTCTTAGAATTCAAGACAGGAAGCTGTCAGGAGCTGACAGGTCTCTCATCAAAATGAACATTAATACAGAAATGTGTGTAACTTCAATTATGTGGACTTCTGACGTTTTGAAAACCAACTATTCATGTAAGGAAATCTGGACTGTTATCTGTTAACTCCTCTCAGCTATTTCTAAATAAAATATAGAAAACACTCTAACAACAAACTCAGAGCCATGAATTTTCTATAGGCCCTTAATGCACAGGCTAACCATCTTGAATCACTTAAAAGAGTTAAAGAAGGACTGGGTCTAAGCTTTGTATTCCTAAATGTGTTATATAGGCACAATGCCTATGAGAGTAACAATATTAATCTCACTTTCATATCAATAAGAAACTCGTACCAATGAAAACCTTAAATATGAAATCAAAGTAAATTTTGTACCACTTAAGAAATTATAACTTCAACTTAATAACAATTATACAGATTTCTACCAATACATTATGGCTATACAATAAATCCTATCTATTCTGCCCTGTTCTGACAAAACCACTACTTTTTCCTAGAAAGACAGCCCAATATTAACCAACTCAGTCCACAATCCCAGGGAATAGGGGCACGGACTCTTCAATAACTTCTTCAAGCTGGTTACAGGCATTGAGATATTAGGAGAGGGGCAGGGCAAGAGTAAATTTATAAGCCTCTGACATCTGTGTCTTCACTGCATCCAGCTGAAATTCCAGGATATCAGAGGTTCGAGCAGGTCTGCTCAGCTTGCTTGATGAGTAGATACACCAAGGCTGTGTATTCTGCAATATACAATTTCCAAAACAAATTTTAGTATCAAGATAATTTTTTGTTTGAATTCTGGAATCTAGTCATCTGGCGGCCTGCCTCTGTCGTGTCTAATCCATATAATTCTGGGAGTTTCTATGAGGTTGTGCTCCCACCATCCTCCCATTCCTGCCTCCCTGCTCTCGAATTCCCCAACACTAAGGAATCCAAACTTTCAGGCACCAAGGCCCTCTACTTCCACTGGTGCCCGACAAGGCCACCCTCAACTACCTATACAGGTGGAGTCATGAGTCCCTCCCTTTGTGTTCTCGGGCTGGAGGTTTTAGAATGGCTACTCCAGCTTGTTTCTTAGGACTATTTGCTTGAAAAATTTATTTTCCAGCCTTTTACTCTAAGGTAGTGTCTGTCTTTGTCACTGAGGTGGGTTTCCTGTATGCAGCAAAATGCTGGGTCCTGTTTACATATCCAGTCTGTTAGTCTATGTCTTTTTATTGGGGAATTGAGTCCATTGATGTTAAGAGATATTAAGGAACAGTTGTTGTTGCTTCCTGTTATTTTTGTTATTAGAGGTAGAATTATCTTTGTGTGGCTATCTGCTTTTGGATTTGTTGGAAGAGGATTATTTTCTTGCTCTGTCTAGGGTATAATTTCCCTCCCTGTACTGGAACTTTCCCGCTAATATCCCTTGTAATGCTGGGTTTGTGGAAAGATATTCTGTAAATTTGGATTTGTCATGGAATATCTTGGTTTCTCCAACTATGGTAATTGAGAGTTTTGCTGGGTATAGTAGCCTGGGCTGGCATTTGTGTTCATTTGTGATCATCTGTCTAGATCTCCTCGCTTTTATAGTATCTGATGAGAAGTCTGGCGTAATTCTGATAGGTTTGCCTTTATATGTTACTTGGCCTTTTTCCTTTACTGCATTTAATACTCTTTCTTTGTTTTGTGCATTTGGTGTTTTGATTATTATGTGACAGGAGCTATTTCTTTTCTGGTCTAGTCTATTTGGCATTCTGTAGGCTTCTTGTTTGTTTATGGGCATCTCGTTCTTTAGGTTAGGGAAGTTTTCTTCTATAATTTTGTTGAAGATATTTATTGGTCCTTTAAGTTGAGAATCTTCACTCTCATCTATATCTATTATCCTTAGGTTTGGTCTTCTCATTGTGCTTTGGATTTCCTGGATGTTTTGTGTTAAGAACTTTTTGCATTTTGTGTTTTCTTTGACAGTTATGTCAATATTTTCTATGATATCTTCAGCACCTGAGATTCTCTCTTCTATCTCTTGTATTCTGTTGGTGATGCTTGCATCAATGACTCCTGATTTTTTCCTAGGTTTTCTATCTCCAGGGTAGTGTCCCTTTCTGATTTCTTTATTGTTTCTACTTCCATTTTTATGTCCTCTATGATTTTGTTCAATTTCTTCACCTGTTTGGTTGTGTTCTCTTGTAATTCTTTTAGGAATTTTTGTGTTTCCTCTTTAAAGGCTTCTATCTGTTTACCTGTGTTCTCCTCAAATTCTTTGAGAGTGTTATTTATGTCCTTCTTAAAGTCCTCTACCATCATCATTAAAAGTGGTTTTAAATCTGAATCATGCTTTCCTGGTAATATGGGAAATTCAGGATTTTCTAGTGTGGGAGAACTAGGTTCTAATGATGCCAAGTACCCTGGGTAGCTGATGCTCATGTTCTTGCACTTGCCTATCACCATCTGGATCACCTTAGTGCTACCTGCCCTGTCTCTGACTGGAGCCTGTTGTTCCTATTATCTTAGTTGTTTCAGAACTTTGTGGGGTGGGTGTTATACTGGGGTTAGAGCTGGGCCCAAAATCTGCTCAATGCTCTGGTGCAGACTGAAGAAACCAGTACTCCAGGCCAGGAGTGAATTCCTGGATCCCAGTGGGTCCCAGTTACTCCCTGTTTGGAGCGGATGCTGCTGTCTCCTCATCTAAAATACTGCCCAGGTTAGAGCTCCTGGGAGGGCTACTTCCTCTGGGATTTGTGAGATCAAGTACAGAGTGCCTCCCTGGATCTACTCAGTGCCTGGACCCAGACAGAAAGGCTACCGACTCAAGATTTTTTGATGGAAGCAGACTCTCCATGTCCCACTGTGTCCACATACATAGATTGTTTTCCTCCAGGTTCCCTCTTTTATCTTGCCAGTTTCTTAAAGTGTGAGAAATCTCTGTTATACAATAACATTTTATATCCTAGTGTCTTAAAACTCAACTCATATTTTGTGTTTTAATTATATTAAGTTTCTACAGATATAACAAAGATAAATATTATACCTGGTCCCACTCTCCATCTACCATGGACCATCCAAGTGTTTCATAGGCTATGGAGAATAAGGGAACACTATAATAATTCCTAAGTACCCTCAACAATAGGGAAACCACAAATCCTTATCTATTGACTATCTAATACTGTTTATTTCTTCTCCTGTTGCTAATATTTCATCATGATTACCCAAATTCAAACCACAAACTATTAGGAGCTTTCCAGTGGTCCAACTAAGTAAGGAGACCAGTATAACAACCTTGCATATTTAACTGCCAGAGAATCTCCTCTCAGATATGATCCAAAGCAGCAACTGCTACTGCCCCAGTATTGCATGAGTCTTCCTCCAGCCCTCATTGTAATCACTTTCTATTGTTATGCTTTCTGCATGGCAGGAATCTTCCAGTTACCCTATCTGGACAAAAGGTTCAAATAGTGAATTTGAACCTCATCCTATTCCCTGTCCACTTGGGAATTTCCAAATTCAGCTATCAGGACATATATTAACCTGTACTACTTCTTCTCCTTCATATCTATTTCAAACGCTAGCTACCAGACAGATAAGTACCACCTACCCTCAGGTGGCTAGGAGCCTCATGGAGTGACATCACTAATCCTTATTGTTTCCTTGGCAACTCCACCTAACCCTAAGCAACATGGACCTCCTCACATACTCTGTGCCTCTTCTATCAAACACTTTCTCTCTCTCTCTCTCTCTCTCTCTCTCTCTCTCTCTCTCTCTCTCTCTGTCTCTCTCTCTCTCTGTCTCTCTGTCTCTCTGTCTCTCTCTCTCTGTCTCTCTGTCTCTCTCTGTCTTCTCTCTCTCTCTCTCTCTCTCTCTCTCAGCAAGTATGTGCTTTTGGCATGCATGTTATATTATTAGCACACTGCAGTGCAACTTGAAAACAAGTGTGGTAAGACCCCAGCAGTATTCATTTTAAAGTTGGTTATGTTACCTTCCCATTTATATCACATATTGCAGGGTCTCCTGTAAGTATCCACACTTCTTACCAGGCCAAGTTACCTGATATAGCCAATGAGGAACAAATCTGTGGGTTAAATTTATAAGCAGCCACTATACTGAAGTAGTTTATCACCAGTAGTGGTTCTCTGGTTGAATTTGGGGGTCACTAATGTTTACTATCATATTATCCACAGTGATACCTTAATTTATAGTTTTCCAATTTTTGTCCTTATGATCTACTTTTCTTGTCTCCTCCAGTTGATAGGTGACATTCATGAACAACAAACTACACATCTGCCACATATGTGAAGAGGGCTTAGGTATAGCCCATGTATGCTCTTCAATTGTTGGTTCTCTCTAGTAGCCTTGAAGCATCCAGTAAAGTTGACAACATAGATTTTTATGAGTTCTTTTATTTTGTTTAATTGTTTTTTCTGTTTTCGGAGTCCAGGTCTCCTATGGGTCTCTGTCTCCTTCCCCTACCTCTTCCCTAAGTCTCACTGAGCTCAGTCTAATGCTTGACTGTTAGTCTCTGCATCTGTTTTGGTCAGCTGCACTGTGGAGCCCATTGTAGGAGAGTTAAGCTAGGCTACTGTCTGCAAGCATAACACAGTGTCAGTATTAGTGTCAGAGATTGATACTTGCTTATAGGATGGGTCTCAGTTTAGGCCAGTTATAGGTTAGCCATTCCCTCATTTTCTGCTCAATCTTTGTCCTTTGAATACTGGCTGTGTCTGAATATAATACTCAGTGATTCATTATCCATATATAGTGTTTAGGAATCCATGATGAGTCCACATATTTATTCAAATTTCTGTTTTCCATATGACATTCATTTGAGTGTTTGTTTATTACAGTGTTTCTCTATCCACTGATGTGTGTGTTTGTATGTGTGTCTGTGTGTGTGTGTGTGTGTGTGTGTACATGTTGACATAACGTGCCTTTCTCTAACAATCATCACAATATTTTAAACATGTTCTCTTACTGAGCATTAAAATATCAGTTAGTCCAACTGTTTGGTCAGTGAACCCCAGTGATCATATTCCCAGTGATCATGCTACACTCGTTTTCCAGAGATGACATTTCAACTTGAATGTTGGACTCAGATCTTTTTCTGTCCATGGAGGTCAAAGCTCAGAGGTTGGATCTCACTCAAAATTATCTGCATAGCAAGAACTTTAACCACACAGCATCATCTCCACAGTCATATTATAGATAAAATTTTAAAAGTAGCATGTAAACAGAAATTAACAAAATAGAGATCATCTTACATGGAAAAGCTGATTCAGTTTGGGAAGAGTATCAGATCCAGAAGCAAAAAATACTGAAGACTTGGGACCCTGGACTCAGGGAAGAAACTCAGTTAGGTCCCTGGTTAGAGCACTGTGTGAGAATCAAGTTATAGAGAGCAAGGAAATCAGGAAGGGCCAGTGACCCAAGAATACACATGACTTTCACTGTAACTGACCTTTGCACACAATAGATGCACCTCACACTTCAGATCTAGCACTGCCCAGATGTGGTCAGAGATCACAGGTTACCCTGCTGTTCTGTGTAGTGTGAAGAAATTGTACAGATAGGGCTGGTACTAAAATGTGTGTGAGGCTGCAGCATCAAGACTGTGAGGACAATGGAAAAAGTAACACCCACTGACCTTCACTTAGCTGCAGGCAACTCCTAACAAACTCATTGGAGAACATGTCTTTTCTTTTCTTGTTTTCTATTTATTTCTTAGGTTTCTGCTCACATACTTATGGTCAAAGGGGTCAAAGAAACTTTCAACACTGAAATCCCATTTGTTTGTTCCAAGTTCCTATCTATGGGTTTTATTTACACTCTTCTCCCAGCAGCTGTGATGTATAATTCCTGTGACAACATCTATATCAGGGTTATTTATCAGAACCTGAAGTATACTCAAATTATATCTTAGGATTCTTTAAGACTCAAGAAGAATCTGTCAGTCGTTCTAAGTGACAACTTTGCATCCTGCATAGGATTTCTATGAAGGAGTACATGGTAACTATAAGCAAGTGAATGATGTGTGTTAAATTAAAGCATGATAGCACCTGGAATCTAGCTCAAATGTGTCTGCTTAGATTGCCTTCAAATTGTGTCACCTGGAATGTTGGGATAATAGAGTCCCTGGGATCCTGTGAGTTCTGGAGAAACTGTACAATATGAACAGAAAATACGTTATATGAATAAAAACAAGAGAAAGTAAATCATATATTAAATAATCCAAATTGCAATTATATAAAAATCTATATTTTTGTCCTTACTACCAATATAAACATTGGATATAAATACATATGTGATCAAGTTCTAAGTGACAAGGTGACTCTGAGTCCTGGGTTCTCAGCAATAAGCTTTATTTTATTGAAATGTGTATGATTTGTCTATTTCTGTAATAAACTCCTCTTTTCTTGTGTGAAGAACAACATTCTCCAGATGCTTACTAAATAGAATAAAGGAAATTGTGCCATTCAACTATAGGTAACCTGTGTCTTCATTCATCATGTAACCCCGGAGGGACACATTGAGTGATTTATTGAACTAATAATGTTTTACTGCTATGATATGCCGATTTCTTGTAACTGGATAAATGAACCCTTATTTACTTTTTTCTTTTTATGTAAAACATCATGAGCAATGCAATTTTTACAAGAAAGGTCTTAATTCCGCTAATTATTCCAGAAGGCTAGAGTCCATAGTAGTAGAATGATGACCCCGCAGAAGGAACACTGAGAGTTCACACCTTCAATGAATTCATAAGCAGCAGCCAGAGAGGACATTGGGAATGCCATGGGTCTATTTAAGCCTAAGATCTCTTCCCCATTATCAGACCTCATCCAACAAAGACACACCTCCTAATGCCACATAGATAGTTCCATCAACTAGGGAGCAAGGGTCCAAACATTTTAACCCATGATGGTCGTTCTCATTCAAACCACCAAAAAATCAATTGAGAGTCCTGGAGTGTGTGAAATACATGACTAACTTTAAGAAATAAACCTCAGTAATGTTTTCCAAAACATTAGCACTAATTTAAATTCCAGAAAATTGTCTATGAGACACCTGTTCTCCATATGCTTGATAGCAAATATTACTTTTCACGTATGAAAAGGTCATTCTTACTAGGGGGAGACAGCATAGTTTCATTTGGATTTCTCTGATAATCAAGGATAAAAATGTTTCAAAATTCTTGTTGGTTATTCTTGAGTATTCATTAAAGTAAAAATTATTTCAATAATTTGGATTATTTTAATTAGATTGAAAGATTGTGTGACATTTGAGCTATTTAATTCCTTGTAGAATTTTGTGTTAACTCTTCCTCATTAGATTGCTTGTCAATCATCTTCCCTATTGCTTTTAGGTTGATCTTCATTTTTTTCTTTCCATGACTGTGTGGATAACCATGCTACAATGCACAGACCCAAAGAAGCTAACAAGGAGGTCCCATGGGAGGATGCTTGAATCTCACTGAACAAAGGAAATAAAATAGACATCTGGGGGTAAATAGAGAAAGGGAAGTTGGTGTGAGGGGTGTAGAGTGGGGAACATGAGGTATCAAGTGAGCAACAGGGAGAGAAAACCTGGAGTGAAAACTGGAATGTAGGTGAGCATTTCTGAAGTGAGCTAGAATCTTGAAATGGAAACTGGAAGAAATCTATGAGGGTATCCCAGCTAAGACTCCAGACAATAGGAGATATAGAATGTGAAGTGGCTACCCCTTGTTGACAAACCTAATTTCCAACTGAAGAATGGAGACACCAACCTGGCCACAAAACCTTAGACAAATAATTTGTCCTACATAAAATGTGTTCAGAGATAAAGTTAAAGAAGAAACTGAAGGAATTGCCACCAAATGACTAACTCAAATTGAGAACTATTCCATGAGAGAGAGCCCACTCTGACACTAGAAATGATATTCTTCTAAAATTGTAGACCTAACAAGACCTAACAATCACTGTCATCTGAGAGACTTCACCTAGCATGATAGAAATGAATGCTTAGACACACAGCCAAACTTTAGAGGGAGTATGTAGAATCTTTTAGAAGAAGGGAGAAAAATTTGAAGAAGCCAGAAGTGTGAAAGACATCACAGGAAAACCTACAGAATCAAACTAACCTGGGAACATGGGGGCTTACAAATTCTTAAGCATTAACAAGAGAACATTCGAGAAATAGACCTAGGCCCTTTACTCATATAAAACAGATGTACAGCTTGGCCTTTATGTGGTGCCCCTAACAGCACTTGTCCAGGGGCTGTCTCTGATTTTATTGTCCGTCTTTGTATACCTCCCCCCATACTGGGCTGCCTTTTATAGCCTCAGTGTTACTATAGCATAGTAGTACTGCAACTTGATAGGCCAAGGCAAGTTGATATCAGTGATGGCTGGTATGTGCTTGACCCATGCAGTGGCACTATTAGATGATATGGCTCTGTTGAAGTAGGTGTGACCTTGTTGGAGAAGGTGTATCACTGTGGATGTGGGCTTTAAGACCCTCATCCTGACTGACTGGAAGTAAGTATTCTGCTAGCAGCATTCAGATGAAGATATAGAACTCTCAGCTCCTCCTGCACCATGCCTGCCTGGATGCTGCCATGTTCCTGCCTTGATGATAATGGACTGACCCTTTGAACATGTAAGTCAGCTTCGATTAATGTTGTCCTTATATGAGTTGCCTTGGTAATCGTTTCTGTTCACAGCAGAAAAACCTTAACTAAGAAAATATCCATGGGAGAACTCCCCTTCTCTGAAGGAAGAAGGTAACTGGAAGAGTAGAGAAAACAGGGTGTGAATGGAGGGAGACAAGCAGGGACAGCTTTCTTGATGATTAAAGTAAATTAATTAATTAATAAAAATGTAAGAATTAAATTACTATTTAAAATATCCTATTAAATGAGTGTCTACATGAACACTAGACAATATTTAATGACTGAAAACCATTTAAGGATAAATAAATATCTACATCTAAAATCGAAGATAATTTTAAGTAATATGTAGCTTCACCATGAACTCTTTTTCATAAAAGGGAAGTCTCCTGGTGACTTCCTTCACAAACTTTCTTGAGAAAGGAAAATTCAAGCAGCATAAGATTACAATACACTACCCAATCACATAGTTAACCAGAGATAAAACAACTTGAGCAAAGGGTTTAGGTAGTTTACCTGCTCTTAATTTAACTTTAGTATGTGGTATCTGTCTAGAAAATTATCCATTTCATCACGATTTTCCAGTTTTATTGACTATAGGTTTTTGAAGTAGGATCTGATGATTTTTGAATTTCCTACATTTCTGTTGTTATGTCTCCCTTCTCATTTCTGATTTTGTTAATTTGGATTCTGAATCTGGGCCTTTAAGTTTGTCTGGCTAAAGGTTTATCAATCTTGTTGATTCTCTCAAAGAACCAGCTTGTGGTTTATTGATTCTTTGTTTTGATTTGGTTGATTTGGGCCCTGAGCTTGTTTATTTCCTGCCATCTACTCCTCTTTAGGATGTTTCCTTCTTGTTTTCTAGAGCTCTCAGGTGTGCTGTTAAGTTCCTAGTGTAGGGTTTCTGCAATTTCTGTACGAGGGCACATGTAGTGCTACAATTTTTACTGTTAGCACTGCTTTCTTTGTGTCCCATAAGTTTGGGTATGCTTTGTCCTCATTTTCATTGAATTACAGGAAGTTCTTAATTTTTTTCGTTCTTTCTTTCCTGGACAACTCCTAGATTCATCTGGAAAAGCAAAAATCTAGCCTAAGACAACATAAAGACAATCACATGTTACCTGGTGCATAGATGCAAAAAGAAAACTGTGCAGAACTGGAAAGAAATAAAGGGAGAACATTAGGATGCAAAGCATCTGAATTGACTTCAGAGAGAATTATAGCAAATTCTGAATGGTAGATAGACAGGGACCTGGAGTGTCTCAGGAACCTGATTAAGACCTGAGGACAGCATTCTGTCATGAATAAGTGAAATTCAAAAAAATTCCCAACAAATAATGAGTTGTGCTCCCATAACCTTGCAGGTGTAACCCTGTCCAAGAGCCATATTAGGGAAAGCAGTGAGCACCTCAGACAGTGGGAATGACTAAACACATATCTAGGAACACCATTATGTGTGGTGCTATTTAATTACACATTGATACTAAGGAATTAGAGCATGAAAATAAAGTATGTACTGTGCACATGAACAAAAGGGAACTAAATGAAGTCTGGTGAAATCTTTTGTTTTATTGTTAAAATATTTTATTGATCTTCTGTTTTCTTTTTTTTAAATTTATCTAATTATTTAAATCACATCATAATTTGCTTATTCACACAGGGGTTATAAATGCAAAAAGGCAGGATGTGGGGAAGGGAATGACACCGGAGCATAGGTGTTCAGGGGGAGTAGAGATACCTTTCAGAACAGGGTATCAGCTGGGTGAAGGTTCAGGGGACAGGTCACTCTGCCTCTGCCTATGATTTATTTGTCCTTACCTAAGTTGGTACTGTCCACCGAGGCTGCCTATTTATAAGATCTATGACTACTCAGGCTGGTAAATTTCCACAGAAGCTGCCTGTTTATAATAGCTTATAGCCTTCTTTTTCAGTGTTTTAACACAGAGACCCAAGACTTTGGGTTAGCATGTAGCCTGACATATGTCAGGCCTATTGCTGATTTTAGGTCTATGGCTGATTTTATACCTTCAATGTATACGCAGGGCTACACCTGATGTCTCGTCCCTTCTCTAAGTATAGAAGGGCCTTGGCAATTCTAATCTTGCAAAGGTGTGGATAGAGGCCTGACCTCCAATAATTGAAGGGGACCTTGTAATGGCTGCGGTCCTCCTATCATTGTCCAGTGAGGCATGAGGGCCATACCCATCCCAATGTCTTTTTCCTGGAGAGGGGATACTTTTGACATCAACCCCTATGCAGTCAGGCTTGTCCCTCAGGGAACCCAGAGAGATATTTTTAACTTTTATTTATATTCCCTTGCAGTGCTTAGCCTCACAGCCTAAGCAAGAGTTTAGATTGCCAGTCAGAGGGGGTTCTGGGTGGCCCCTCTCTGCTTGATCTAGGGGTGTAAGTCCCCTCTTTTAGATTGGGTGGAGATGGGTTTTGGGAACACCCTGGATAGAGTAACAACCTCATCTTGAGTCTCGTGGTTCTCCATAGCTAACTTATGCTAATGTATCTGAATAGGTTTTGCTACCAAATTATCTATCTGTTGTATCACAAAGTTAGTCAGGCTATTTAAGGTCTGGGACCAAAAGAAACCAGCAAAAATAACCCAATTAATGGTCTCAAGATGGGAGGAAGTAGGGTTGACAACCATGGAGAGGTTGAAAACCAATCCTTGTACCAGCTGTCAGCTTTCTCTTTCTCTCTCTGTCTTTTGTCCGGGCCTTTTCTGACCTTTTTCATGTTCTCTTTAACCATCCCTGTCTTGTCTATGTAAGGGCAACATTCTTCTTTAAGTGCTGTACACAGTCAAGAGATGTACACAGTCTTTTCTATTGTAAAAGAGTAAATCAAGTCCAATAAATTCCTTTGCAAATTTTGGAGATCATTTCAGACAGTGAAAGGAGGGATTTCTTCAGATAAGTGATATCAATCTCTAGCTGTTTGGTGTCCTTCTCAATGGCCCATCAAAGGTCTGAGGAGTATAAGTCCGGAGGCCAGCATCAGGATTAGAATTTCTACCAGCAGACATCATGGGTGTTTATTTTTACCTGGAAGGGAAAAGAAGGGAATTCTCAGGGAGATTTCTCTTCCCTGGAGGTCAATTGTTATTCATCTTATTTATAGTTGTGCCTGGCTTTGTGGGGATATCTATTTATTTCATTAATCTTTTTGGCAGCCATTTAGCTGTGCCTTCTGTGGTATCAAACAGCCATATCAGTCCTCAGCCCCATATGAGAACTGGGTCCAGGCCATTCCATTTAAGGGTAAGAGGGTCCTTCCACATAGCTATGGCATAGTCTTTAGTGGTCTCAGTGATGCCAGAGGCAGTCAGCAGCAGATTTGCCATGAGCTTTCAGTTTTAGAGAGTTAAAAGTAAACAAGGTATGATGGAGCGTGATTCAGGAGACTCCTTCTGGGGGAAACAGTTCCCCTCTTTTATTTTTAAAACACATTTTTCAGAGTTCTTGTAAGATCTGGGCAGAAGTGCCAGCAGCTGCTTCTTCCACACTCAGAGAGTCATAAAGACACTATTTAAAGAAATATAAATCTACATTAATAATCTCTTTTATCAAAGGACTGTTATAGAACAGCCAACAACTAATCAGTCTATATAATATATAGATTAATAATAGCTTCTTCTATTTTTTGTAAAATTACTCCTCTTTTGTCAATTAATTGTTGAGGGAAATTAGGATTTACATCTCTCTCCAGAATATTAAACAGAGACTTAAATTCTTTTGTGGAGAGCTTAAAATAAGATCTTAGCCAATTAGCATCTCCTAGAAACTTTTGAAAATAATTTGAAATAGGTAAGCTATCTTTTTTTTTTCTCAGACCCATTATGTTTTTTTTTTTTTTAAATTGGACATTTTGCGTATTTACCTTTCAATGTTATCTCCTCTTCCATTCCTCCCCTAAACCCCTTATCCCATATCCCCTCCTCCTATTCTTATGAAGGTGTGCTCCGAACCTCCTCCCAAACCCATCTCCCTGCTCTCAGATTCCCCAACACTAGGGAATCCAAGCTTTTGGGGGCCATGGTCCTCAAATTTTACTGATGCCTGACAAGGCCACCCTCAATTACCTGTTCTCAGGCTGGAGGTTTAGACCCTGGGAGCTCTGGTTGAATCTTTTGATACTCCTTCTAAAAAGGACAAAAGCACCCACACTTGGGTCTTCCTTCTTCTTCTTGAGTTTCATGTGGTCTATGTGTTATGTCTTAGGTATTGTGCACTTTTGAGCTAATATATACTTATCAGTGAGTGCATACCATGTGTGTTCTTTTATGATTGGGTCACCTCACTCAGGATGATATTTTCTGGCTCTGTCCATTTGCCTAAGAATTTCATGAACTCATTGTTTTTAATAGCTGAGTAGTACTCCATTGTGTAAATATACCACATTTTCTGTATCCATTCTTCTGTTGAAGGACATCTGGGTTCTTTCCAACTTCTGGCTATTATAAATAAGGCTGCTATGAACATAGTGGCACATGTGGCCCTGTTGTATGTTGAAATATCTTCTGGGTATAAGCCCAGGAGTGGTATAGCTGGGTCCTCAGGTAACATTATGTTCAATTTTCTGAGGTACCTCCAGACTGCTTTGCACAGTGGTTGTACCAGCTTACAATCCCACCAACAATGGAGGAGTGTTCCTCTTTCTCCACATCCTTGCCAACATCTGCTGTCACCTGTGTTTTGGATCTTAGCCATTCTGACTGGTGTGAGGTGGAATCTCAATGTTGTTTTCATTTGCATTTCCCTGATGACTAGGGATGCTGAACACTTCATTAGGTGCTTCTCAACCATTCGAGTTTCCTCAGTTGAGAATTCTTTGTTCAGCTCTATACTCCATTTTTTAATAGGGTTATTTGTTTGTCTAGAATCTAATTTCTTCAGTTTTTTGTATACCTTGGATATTAGCCCTCTATCAGATGTAGGGTTGGTGAAGATCTTTTCCCAATCTGTTGGTTCCCGTTTTGTTCCATTGACAGTATTCTCTGCTTTACAGAAGCTTTGCAGTTTTATTAGGTCCTATTTGTCAATTCTTGATCTTAGAGCATAAGCCATTGGTTTTCTGTTCAGGAACTTTTCCCCTGTGCCCATGTGTTCAAGGCATTTCCCTATTTTCTCTTCTATTAGTTTCAGGGTAGCTGATTTTATGTGGAGGTCCTTGATCCACTTGGAATTGAGCTTTGTACAAGGAAATAAGTATGGATCCATTTGCATTCTTCTACATGTTGACATCCAGTTGGACCAGCACCATTTGCTGAAAATGCTGTCCTTGTTCCACTGGATGGTTTTAGCTCCTTTGTTAAAGATCAAGTGACCAAAGGTATGGGGATTCATTTCTGGGTCTTCTATTCTATTCCATTGATCCTCCTGCCTGTCTCTGTTCCAATACCATGCCGTTTTTATCACTATTGCTTTGTAGTACAGCTTGAAATCAGGAATGGTGATTCCCCCAGAAGTTCTTTTATTGTTGAGAGTAGTTTTCGCTATCCTGGGTTTTTTGTTATTCCAAATGAATTTTAAGATTGCTCTTTCTATCTCTGTAAAGAATTGAGTGGGAATTTTGATGGAGATTGCATTAAATCTGTAGATTGCTTTCGGTAAGATAACCATTTTTACTATATTAATCCTTCCAATCCATGAGCATGGGAGATCTTTCCATCTTCTGAGATCTCCTTCGATTTCTTTCTTCAGGGGTTTGAAGCTCTTGTCATACAGGTCTTTTACTTGCTTGGTTAGATTCACATCAAGGTATTTTATATTATTTGTGTCTATTGTGAATGGTGTTGTTTCCATAATTTCTTTCTTGGCCAGTTTATCCTTTGTGTAGAGGAAGGCTACTGATTTGTTTGAGTTAATTTTATACTCAGCCACTTTGCTAAAATTGTTTATCAGGTTTAGGAGTTCTCTGGTGAAAGTTTTGGGGTCACTTAAGTATACTATCATATCATCTGCAAATAGTGAAACTTTGACTTTTCGTTTCCAATTTGCAACTCTACACCCAATCTCACAGAACCCAGGGGAAGTAGGGCTCCCAGGAGCTCTAACCCAAGCAGTTTTTTAAGCAAGGAGACAGCAATACTTGCCCCAAACAAGGAGTAACCAGGACCCACTGGGACCCAGGAACTCACTCCTGTCCCAGAGCACTGGTTCCCTCCGGTCTGGGCCCAAGCACTCAGCAGATCCCCAGTGGCAACTCTGCACCCAAACTCACAGAACCTGGAGGAAGCAGGACTCCCAGGAGCTCTAACACCAGCAATATCTTAGACAAGGAGGCAGCAACACTTGCCCCAAACAGGGAGTAACCAGGACCCACCGGGATCCAGGAACTCACTCCTGGCCCAGAGCACTGGTTCCTTCTGGTATGGACCCAAGCACTGAGCAGACCTTGGGCCTCAGCTCTAACCTCTGCAGCAACACCCAACCTAAACAGTTCTGACACAACCAAGAGAATAGGAAAGAGAGGCTCCAGTCAGAGACAGCACAGGTAGCACCAAGGAGAGCCAGATGGCAAAAGGCAAGTGCAAGAACATAAGGACCAGCAACCTAGGGCACTTGACATCATCAGAACCTAGTTCTCCCACATTAGAAAGTCCTGAACTCCCCATATCACCAGTAAAGCAAGAGTCAGATCCAAAATCACTTCTAATGATGATGATAGAGGACTTTAAGAAGGACATAAATAATACTCTCAAAGAATTCAAGAACACAGGTAAACAGGTAGAAGCCCTTAAAGAAAAGACAGAAAAATCCCTTAAAGAATTACAAGAGAACACAACCAAACAGGCGAAGGAATTGAACAAAACCATCCAGGACATAAAAATGGAAATAGAAACAATAAAGAAGTCTGGTGAAATCTTAACCAAAAAATTTGAGTGTTAAACTCCTATACTTTGTCAAACTCTGTAACTAGCAGAGAAATCTTTGAGGTCTTATATCTTCTATGAAGATTGCCTCAAGCCCAAGCCCAATTCCAGAGAATGCTAGAGCAGGAAGACATGCAAATAAGGCTTCTCTGTGCCTATGAAAGCCAGCCCTGCCCTTACCCTGCAGCTCTGGCAGGAGAGCCCAGCCCTGATCAGCACTAAACACAGACCACTCACCATGTACTTCAGGCTCAGCTGGGTTTTCCTGGTCCTCATTTTAAAAGGTAATTTATAGAACTAAGATTCAGTACACATGACAAATAGAAAAAAAGTTTTGTTTCTTTGTTTAGTTTTGTTACAGACAGTTTTCTGAGCAGCATTCTCTGTTTACAGGTGTCCAGTGTGAGGTGCAGCTGGTGGAGTCTGGGGGAGGCTTAGTGCAGCCTGGAAAGTCCATGAAACTCTCCTGTGAAGCCTCTGGATTCACTTTCAGAAGCTATAGCATGCGCTGGGTTCGCCAGGCTCCAGAGAAGTGTCTAGAATGTGTTGCAGCCATAAGTGGTAGTGGTGGTAGCACCTACTATCCAGACCCCTTGAAAGGCCGATTCACCATCTCAAGAGACAATGCAAAGAAAATGCTATACCTGCAAATGAGCAATCTGAAGTCTGAGGACACGGCCATGTATTACTGTGCAAGACACACAGTGAGTGAAAGTTACTGTGAGCTCAAACACAAACCTCCTGCAGGACACTGAGAACCAGCAGGGGGCGATAAAAGTACACAGAGATCTAACTAACAAGCCTTCTATCCTGTTCAGAAAGTCCTGGAGGGAACAGAAGCCTGGACTCTTCTGTTTCTGGCCTTCCTCTATAAAACTATTCTCTCTACAAGTATAGTGTGTAATAATATCTGAAGTGTACAAGCTTTTACTCATCTTTATATTTTCCTGTGTTATATGTATTTTACTGTGTTGCATTTATTTATTATATTTCTTTCTTTTCTCTGTATGTCTTTCTATGTTACTCTCTCTCTTTCTCTCTCTCTCTCTCTCTCTCTCTCTCTCTCTCTCTCTCTCTCTCTCTTTCCCTCTCTGTCTTGCTCTCTCACTCACTCTCTCTCCTTTGTTCCTTCTCCCTTTGTCTTTTTATCTTTTGTGTTCAGTGTGCTAGTATGAATAAATGTGTGGTGTGTGTGTGTGTGTGTGTGTGTGAGTGTGTGTGTAGTGTTACATGTTGAGATAAGACATAGTATATCAATCTACACACTAACATTTCAAATAAAGTTCAATACTGCAGCTGGATCTTACCATCTTGCTAGACTTGTTGCCCAGTGACTCCCAGTATCCAAACTGTCTCCATATCTCAGGCGTGTGCTTACTGGTTGGCTACGAATCCTCCTGCTTTTTGTAATTATGGTGTGGTAGGAACTTGGAGCAGAGATCTATATCCACAGAACCATTATAGATGACTTTTAATGGAGGATAAACTCATGACTTGAACACAATGCAAAGCAATGCACAGGGCAGACATGATTGTGTGTGAGGACCAGGACTAGATCCTGAAGAAGCAAAGAAAGCTTGAGATTATGGAACCTGAGACACATGGCAGAGCCTTTGTAAGGTTCCCTGGTTAGAGCACTGTGTGAGATTCAACTTAGAGCCAACATGGAAACCAGGCAGGGTCAGTCACCTATGACCCAGGTGACATTCAGTCTCTCCATCATCCTCACACAAACCATGTGCAGCAGACCCAGTGCTGACCCAGCTGTGATGCTAAGTAATAAAGTGTGTGTGAGGCAACAGCACTGAGACATGAGCCAATGCAGCTTGTGATACTCACTGAGCTTCAGTTACCTGCAAACTGCTCCTAACGCACTAAGTGGGTAACATCTCTTTTCTTTTATTGCTTTCTCTCTACTTATGATGCTTTAATTTGCATAGTGCACCTAGAATTTAATGGTCCAAATGATTTTTGGTTTAACATATTAATTCTTTTTTTTTCTTTCCCCAGGGTTCTAAGTATTTTATTTCTCCTCTGTCCCAGAAACAGGATGCTTGGCTCACTCTGAGTGGGGATTGTTCATTTGAAGCTCATAAGAAGTGGGATGTGGTAACTAGCAACTGGATAGAACATTCTGGATAACATTCTGGGATCATATGAATTATGACATTGTAAAAGAAGAGGTGGAGCGGGGCAGTGGTGGCACACGCCTTTAATCCCAGCACTTGGGAGGCAGAGGCAGGTGGATTTCTAAGTTCGAGACCAGCCTGGTCTACAGAGTGAGTTCCAGGATAGCCCAGGCTACACAGAGAAACCCTGTCTTGAAAAACAAATAAAATTAAATAAAATAAAAAGAGGAGATAGTTATTGGAAGCAAAGGAATGGTGTCTGTTCAGTCAAAGTATGATGCCACATGGGTTGAAATATGTTGGTCAGATTGTCATGAAACTGTGTTGCCTGTATTGATAGCACAGGTGTGGCAATAAAACTCTGGTGTCCTATTAGTTCTGGAAAAAATGGAAGGAGATGGTTCTGTATTTTGGGGTTCAATCATTAGGCAGAGACCTGGAAGATGTGGGCAAAGAGCCCAGATCCTTCTATAACTAATTCTACTATATGTTTCCTGCTTTGCCATCATCAAGTCTATTCACATGTGTGAGGACACATTATCTGAGAGGGATATGAAGCTGTAACATCATGCTCACAACAGCTTCCCAGTCATAAATAGATCAGTGAGTGACAAGGTAACCAGAAACTGTGGTCCATTAGACTGATGGCTGTGACTGACAATGTCTCTGATTTCATCTCAGTTTCCAACACACCTTGATGAATATTCAGCACAAAATTATCACAGTTCATGCTCACTCTCAGGGAATACTCTCGAGAACAGACACACATGGACCTTCTCATCTCACTGAGTCACACTGCCTCATTCATGCAGAAATCAGAAACACATTCATCCACTTCCAAGACACAATGTCTCCCTTGGAATCCAAGCACATAGAAGCAGGAGTAGCCACTAATGCCATCCAGGCACACAGTCCACTGTGGCAAAAGCTGGAAGCACTCATGGTGATCTGCCTCACAGAACCATCCAGCATATCCATCAGAGCAGATGCAATCAGGGTATTCAAGGTCTTTATGGCTGTTGAATCCATGTTTTCATGACTTCCTTCCACAAGAACTAGCAGCAGTTTCACAGGTCAGGCCACTTTATGCAGAACAATGGCACACGAAATCCCCTTCTCCTGGGATTTTAACACAGGTGGCAATTACTTAGCAGGGAATGGAGAATCGAGGTTCTTTTTGATCTTCAGAGTCTTTTTCCAAATTATTGTCTAGAACGAAGTAACAAGTATTGTGGACAATCTAGTGCACAGAATTTTCTTGGCAAGAATTTAGAAACACCTGGTATTTTTTTTTTATTACAAAATAAATCTTGGCAGCTCAAGTCACAGCCAGACTTTATACATCCTCGCCATGAGACCAGTCAAGAAAGCCCAGTTAGGGAAACAGGATGAACAGACAGGAAACTTGGTGCCTGACCCATTGGTGTTCTGTTCAGGAAGTTGTCTTCTATCTAATGAGTTCAAGGCAATTCCCTACCTTCTCTTCTATTAGATTTAGTGCACACAGTGTTCTGTTGAAGTCTTTGATACACTTAAACTTGGGTTTTGTGCAGAGTAAGAAGTACAGATTCATTTGCATTCTTCCACATTCAGACATCCAGTTAGACGTGCACCATTTGTTGAAGATATATTTTTTCTCATTGAATGGTTTTGGCTTTTTATCAAAAAAAAAAAATCAAGTTTCTGTTGGTTTGTGGGTCTCTTACAAGAGCTTCAATTTAATTGCATTGTTAAACCTATCTCTATATTGATTCCTTGCAGTTTTTATCACTATTGATCTGTAGCAGATCTTGAGACCAGGCATGGTGATACCTCAAGAAATTCTCTTATTGTACTAGAATATTTTTCGCTATGCTAGGTTTTTTGATTTTCCATATGACATTAAGTATTTCATTTTCAAAGTTGGTACAAAACTGTATTGGAAATTTTGATGGGAGTTGCAATAAGTATGTAGATTGTATTGGTAAAATCCTCATCTTTACTATGTCAATCCTAACAATCCATAATCATTGAGTGATTTTTCCATCTTTGGAATCTTCTTCAAATCTCTTTCTTCAGATCTTGAAGTTTTTGTAATACAATTCTTTCACTTACTTTGTTAGAGTTATACCAAGGTATTTCATAGTATTTTTGGCTATTTAGAAGGGGGTTTAACCCTGATTTCTTGCTCAGACAATTTATTGTTTGTATAAAGGAGGCCTACTAATCTTTTAGAGTTAATTTTGGATCAGGCCAATTCGCCAAAGGAGTTTATCAGCTGTAGGAGTTCTCTGTTGGAGATCTTAGGGTCTCTAATGTATATTATCATATCATCTTGGAATACCAATATTTGATTTTTTTCCTATTTGTATTCATTTGGTCACTTTAATTCTTGTATTGTTCTGACTAGAAATTCCATTACTATACTGAATAGATAGGGAAAGAATGGATAACTTTCTCTTGTCCTTGATTTTAGTAGAATTGCTTTAAGTTTCTCTCCATTAAATTTGATGTTACCTATTAATTTATTGTATACTTCCTTCATTGTGTTTATGTGTATAAATTGTATCCCTGATCTCTCCAACACTTTTAACATGAGCAAATGATGAATTTTGTAAAAGTTTTTCTCAGGACCTAGTGGAGATGATCACATTGGATTTTTCCTTTCAGTTTGTTTCTATGGTTCATTATGTTGATGGATTTTCGAATATTAATCTATGCCTGCATCCCTGGGATAAAGCCTACTTCATCTTGAAGGATGATGTTTTTGATGTGATCTTATATCAATGTTCATAAGAGAAATGGGCTTGAAATTCTCTTTCTTCTTGGGTCTTTGCTTTAGGTATCAGACTGATTGTGGCCTCATAGATTGAATTTGGAAGTTTTTTTATGTTTATATTGTATTGAATACTTTGAAGAGTATTGATATTAGCTCTTCTTTGAAAGTCTGATATAATTATATGTGAAAACCATTTGGCCCTGAGCTATTTGTTTTTGTTGGGAGACTTTTAATGATTGCTTCTATTTTCTAATAGGTTATAGGACTGTTTAGATTGTTTATCAAACCTTGGTTTAACTTTGGTAAGTGGAACTTATCAAGAAAATCATCCATTTCATTTAGATTTGATGGAGTATGGGCTTTTGAAATAGGATGCAATGACTGTGGATTTCCTTACTTTTGGTTCTTACTTCCCCATTTTCTTTTCTGATACTGTTAATTTGAATCTTGTGTCCCTGCCTCTTAGCTTATTAAAAGGTTTGTCTATCTTTTTGATTTTCTCAAAACAACAGCCCCTAATTTTGTTAAATCTTTCAATTGTTCTTTTATTTTCTTTTTTGTAACTTATTTGTTTCATTCCCCAATTTCTTAAGTTCCTGCCATCTACTCCTGTTGTTTGTGTTACTTCGTTATAATCTAGAGCTTTCAGATGACTGTTAAGGTTGTAATATAGGATCTTTCCCAGTTTTCTTCATGAAGATGCTTAGTGATCTGAACTTTCCTCTTAGCACTACTTTCATTATAATTCATAAGTTTGGGTATGCTGTGCCCTTCGTTTTCATAGAATTCCATAAAGACTTTAATTTCATTCCTTGTCTATTCTTTGACCCAGTCATTGAGTAGAAAGGTTCTCAGCTTCCATGAGTTTGTAGGCTTTCTGTTGTTTCTGTTGTTTTAAAATATCTAGCTTTAAATCCACAGTGATCTGATAAGATGTAAGGAGTTATGTCACTCATCTTGTATTTGTTGAGACTTGTTTTGTGACTGAGTATAATGGTCAGTTTTGGAGAAGATTCCATGAGATGCTGAGAAGTAGGTGTATGCTCTTGTCTTGCATGGAAATGTTCTATAGATATATGTTAGGTCTATTGGATTCAAAACCTCCTGTTAATTTCATTATTTCTCTTAACTTCTTGATTTAACTTCTTTCTCCATGAACTGTCTGTTGGTGAAAATGGGATGTTGATATCTCCCATTATTATTTTAATTTAAATTATTTCATTTATTTAGATTCCAGTCATTGTCCCCCCTCAGTCTCCCCTCCCAATTGAGGTTCAGTGTATGATTTAAGCTTTATTAATGTTTCTGTTAAGAATGTGGGTACCCTTGGCTTTAGATCCTAGATATTCAGAATTAAGACAGCTCTTCTTCAAGTTTTCCTTGGATGGCTATAAAGTGTCCTTTCCCCACCTCTTTTGATTACTTTTGGCTGAAATCTGGTTTTTACAATAGGGAAGGGGGGTTTTCCAATATATTTTTTCCCCAAACTAATTAACCCGGTTTTAAAATTTTTTTTGGGGAAAAATTGGGGGCCCCCAATGTTTTTGAGAAAAATTTTAATAAACCACATTTTTTTATCTCTGTTTTTTTTTGTGTTGAAGAGGGGGATTTGTGTTTTTTTTTTTTAATTTTTTTTTTTTTAAAATTTGGGTTTTTTTTTTTTTTTGGGTGTTTTTGGTTTTTTTTTTTTTTTGGGGTTGGTTTTTGGGGCCCTTTTTTTTCCGTTTTTTTTTTTTTTTTCCCCCCCCCCCCCTTTTTTTTGGGGTTTTGCGGGTTGGAAAAAAGATTTTTTTTTTTTTTTTACTATGAAATTTTTTTTATTCCCTTTTAAACCCCAAAAATTTTTTTCCCTTTTTTTTTAAAAAAATATTTTCTTCAAAAAATTATGCAATTAAACTTGGAATTGGGGGTAAAAGAAAGAAGGGAAAAAAATTGGTTTTTAAAAAATTTTTTTTTTAAATTTTTTTTTTTTTTTTAATTTTTTTTTTTTTTTTTATTTAAAAATTTTTTTCCCAAAAAATTTTTTAAAAATTTTTTAAATTTTTTGGGGTTTACGGGAAAACCATCCCCCTTTTAAGCCTTTTTAAAGTTTTTAAAATTTTTTTTGCTTTTTAAAAGGTTTCCCCCCTTTTTTTTTTTTAAATTTTTTTTTTTGGGGCACTTTTTAAATTTAATTTTTTCCCCCTTTTTTCCCCCCCAAAGGGAAAATTTTAATTTTTTTTTTGGAAAAATTTTAATTTTTTTTCGGGAAAAATTTTTTAATTATTTGTTCGGGTTTTTTAAAAAAAACCAAATTTTAAAATCATTTTATTGGGGGGGGAAAATTCTTTATGTTTTTTAAAAATTTTTTCCCCTTTTCCTGGGTTTTTCCCCAAAAAACCCTTTTAAAAATTTTTAAATTTATTTTTTTCCCTTTTCCCCCCCTTTCCCCCCCCCCCCCCCCAAAAAACCCCCCCCCCCCCCCCCCCCCCCCCCCCCTTTTTTTTCCCCCCCCCCCCCCCCCCTTTTTTTTTCCCCCCCCCCTTTTTTTCCCCCCATTTTCCATTTGGGGGGAATTCCCCTTTTCCCCCAAAACTTTTTTCCCATTTTTTTTTATGTTTACCCCCCGGGTTTTTTTTATTAAATTTTTTTAAAAAATTTAAAAATTTTTTTTAGGGGGCTTTTTTTTTTACGGGATAAAAAAATTTTTCCCTTTTAAATACTCTCTAAATTTTTTAAATAAAAGGGGGGTTTTTAAAAGGGCATTTTTTAAAAACTGCTGCCCAAGAATCCCCAGGGCTTGCTGTTGCAAAAAATAGCGGGCCTAGGGGGGGGGGGGGGGGGGGGGGGGTTTTTCTTCTTAAATTTGGCCTTCTTACCCCCCGTTTTTTCCCCCAAAATTTTAATTGGGGGGGGGGGGGGGGGGGTGGTTTGGGGGGATGATCCGATCCAAAAAACCATGACCCCCCCAAAAAAAAAAGGGGCCCCCATGAAATAGACAATGGAAGTGACTGTACACCCACAAAGCTTATTTTATCCCGGGGGGGTTTAAACCCGGGACCCCCCTGACTGGCAAGGGTTTGTTGGGAGGAAATTTGAAAAGATGGGGTTCCGTGGACCACCCTCAAAAAAACAAAGGAAACAACCCTCCAAACCGCCCCCCCCAAAGGGGGGGGAAAAACCCCCCAGAGCCGGGGCAATAGTTTTTGGGGGTGACCAAACACACTTTTTAAAATAACGGGGGCTAAACTTGCCCTAAAAAACCCCAAAACCCCCGGGGGTTTAAAAAGGAAAGTTCCAATTTTTTTTTTCCCCCCCCCCTTGGGTTTTTCCCAAAAAAAGGGGGGGGGGTTTTTTTTCCATGGAGAAGCAAAATTTTTTGTGGCCTATAATCCTAAAAAGTAACTTTTTTAAAAACCCTTTTTTTTTAATTTTTTTTTTGTTTTTTACTGCGGGAAATAACTCAAAACTGCTAGTTTTTTTCAGAACCTGACGGGGGTGTTAAACCCCCGCTTTGGGGGGAAAAAAAATTTTTTAAAAAAGGTGAGTGTTTTTCCACATGCTTCTCTCAGATTCTCACTGAATTGATCTGCTTGGCCTCATGCCAGCTATGGAAGTCTATTCTAAATTTCTGGCTCCTTCTTATCTTTGTCTTCAACTGACTATGCTGAACTACACCAAACTAAAATGAACTCATGAACCAAATTAACTCCATCACACTGTATTCACGGACTGATTCCAAACTGACTGCCTTTCACTCTACTTACACTGCACTTGAATGGGTTATTTTCTATCTCTTCTTTGAAAAGTTCAGCATATCCTATTTCTGACTTATTATATCAAGTTTTTCTCTGACTAAAATTACGTTAAAGAGAAGTCGCTTTCAAATATAGCTGCTTCCCTCTAGAAGCTAGTATTACCTTCCATTGCTTTGGGATTAAATGTGTGTACTAAGGGAATGTCTGTATCCCAGTCATTAGACCTAAGTCTTTGAGTGTAAACCCTTGCAAGGGAAGCAAACATGTTTGGTTTAAATTTTTTTCTATAATCTATTGTTTTATCTACTGATGTGATAAAAACACCATGTTCAAAAGCAACATGGGAAGGAAAAGGTTTTTCTTGACTCCTATAGACCCACACAGAGGAAATCAGGACAGAAATCAGAGGAAGAACTTGACAGTTGGAACAAAATCCAAAGCCATAAAATGAAATCTGCTTACTTGCTTGCTCCCCCAAGAGTTGTTGATCTGCTTGGCCTCATGCCAGCTAATGCTTTCTAATTAAAACAGGAATACATGCACAGGATGCCACTGTCAAAATCTGCCTCAGATTTCATACATCAGCATTAATCAAGAAATGTCCTTACATAACTGCTTGCAAACCAATTTGATGGACCCATTTTTTTTCTAACTGAGGTTCCTGGTTCCTCATGATCGTAATTTGTATTATAATTGAAAAAATCTAACCACCACACAAATGAACAGCCTGGTAGTGTCATTGTGACATGACCCATGAACGAGTGTCCATGTGTTCACTTACCCATAAGAAAAGAAATGATTGAACAAACACATTAATAAGATCCACCTCTGAAATAGAAAAGAACTGTAAATGAGGTGTGTTTTTAGTGTGAACTCAAGCCCTTTGCAAATGAATTTTTTCCTAGTAACTGCATTCTATAGAAATTTAAGGAATAGAGAAACACAAGAAGCATTTAGTACAGCATAGAAAGATAGATTATCTCTGAAATAACTAAATACAGAAATAGCTGAAGAATTGCCCTTATCCAAGCTACAAAATGTAAGACATGTGCATTTTTTTTTTCTGTGACATTCTTTCCCAAATTTTTGTGAGCACAATGAAAATATCAGACCAAAGCCAAGATGAGACATCTGGGAAGGTGGCTGAAAAATTTTCTCCAACACTCAGAGTGTCATGAAAAGGAAAACAAAGCACTTACACAGTAGATGACAATCACAACATGCACAGATAGCTTTCTGCATAATGTTTGAGACCTCCCTGCACCACTGCCACTCACATTATAAAGATATGCATTTGAAATGAGAAACACAGAATGTAAGGTCTCTAATGCTAAGTAATAGATCCACATTCTCTGGTTCCAGCAAACAGATCAATACAGCTCTTTACTTCTCTTCCCGTGTTTCCACCAGCCAAGGTATGGAGAGAAGCTCTACAATCTCTTGTTGTCTGTGGTGATCAACACCTCAAGACACAAGGTTCCTCATGTCATGCCTGCCTTATGCTCCCTTTGTGTCATCATTCAGTAATCTCTGGGAAACTTTTTACTTCAGTTAACATAACAATCAACCTGGGTCAGCTACTGATTTTTATGACCTGTTATGAATAGCTAAACTTCCTTTCACACAACAAACATAGACTTAGAAACATGATTTTTAATGTCCTATCAGCTAAAACAAGAGACAAATAGAGATATATAAATGTCACTTGATACAAAGAGACTGACATAAATCAAGAGGTAACAAAGAGTAGTTCCCACTACGTGGTCCCCGAATAGAGGGCTAAGATACCAGCATACGACACAGACCAATATCAGGCTCTTGGGTCTACTCTTAGATAAACATTTGAAAGCAAATAGACTAAATGCTTGTGTACTGCTTCCTTATAAGTTATTTCTTGAAAACTGAAATGAGAATAAGAGCTCCACACAAAGTGCTTTTTATAATAGTTATTGCTCATGTAAAAAACTAGAATAAACATATATGAAAAATAATTTAGTGACTATCCAAAAGAAATAACTCAGCATTTATGGCACATTATTGAATAATTATATTACTTTCTCTTTTTTGTATACAAAACAAGGCAAATAATATTTATTTCCTACTGTTACTATGTCTCAATTTATGTGTGGATTACATGAAAATCAGTTTGCAATATAAGGCTATTTACTGTTTGAATTTTGCTTCTGTATTCTCAAACCAGTGATGAAGGAGATGCTAATAAGCTCTTCAGAAGGGATAATGATGTCAGCATTTCTTCTAGGCTCCACCCACAGTTATCTGTCAACAGCCAGGTATGCCTGACTCATTATAAAAGGGGCTGTTTTCCCCCTCCTCAATCTCTTACTCTTTGCTCTTATGCTTTCTTACCTCTTCCCTCTTTGTCTCTCCTCTCCCCGTTCCTCCCTTCCCTCCCTCTATCCAAGTGTTCATGCCAGCCTCACTCTATCCTCTCTCTCCCTCTCACTCTCTCTCTCTCCTCTGTTTGTGTGTGAGTGTGTGTCTGTCTGTCTGTCTGTCTGTCTCTAATACCCCTTAACTTCTCTCTCTATGCCTTAAATAAACTCTATTCTTTACTATACCCATCTTGACATCTTGTGGCTGGTACCTTAAGGGAAAGGGATGTCTCAGGACCAAACTCCCATACCATCCCTCACACTACCAAACATATTCCTGGTTTCCTTTTTCATTTTTTTATAAAACACAACAAATGAAATACAAATATTCAAAAAAGAAAGAAAAAGAAAATGAAAAAAGAAAAAAGTAAAAAGCATCTCTAATCATAAAGATTCCCATTTCCATCCTAATTCCTCAAGTGCAATTGACGTTGATATACCATTGCATTGAAGATAAGGTATCCTGTTCTACTTGCACTACATGAAGAAGGATTCACTTACTGTAAACATCTGTACCACCACCACCACCACCCCCCCCTTTTTTTTTTTTGACTTCCAAGGCATGCACAATCAAACTTGTGTTTACATTGAATTGGAAATCCCAACAGTTCCAGGGAAAATGTTCTGAGTTTTGAGCTCCAAGTCCTCTAATAGAACAAAACAAAACAAAGGCAATCACAGGCACATGGAGAGGAAAATGAACGCCTTGCCCTGTGCTTCATTTTATCCCCTCAGGATCCTCCCCCAATGCAAAGCAACCCTTAGATTCAGGATAAAGGCCCAGGCCTAGCTGAGAAGCCTCATTTCCTCCTCACTAGAGCCTCCATCAGAGCATGGCTGTCCTGGTGCTGCTCCTCTGTCTGGTGACATTTCCAGGCTGTAAGTGTTTCAGAAGTTTTAGGAGAGAGACCCAGGCATGTCATTTATGGGATGTATGACTGAGGATGATGTTGTTTGTCCCCAGGTGCCTTGTCACAAGAGCAGCTGAAGGAGTCAGGTCCTGACCTGGTGCAGCCCTCACAGACCCTGTCTCTCACCTGCACTGTCTCTGGGTTCTCATTAAGCAGCTATGGTGTACATTGGTTTCGCAAGCCTCCAAGAAAGGGCCTGGAGTGGTTAGGAGGAGTATGGTCTGGTGGAGGCATATACTATAGTTCAGTTCTCAGTTCCCGACTGAGCATCAGCAGGGACACCTACAAGAGCCAAGTTTTCTTTAAAATGAGCAGTCTGCAAAGTGAAGACACGGCCATGTACTACTGTGCCAGATACACAGTGAAAGAAGTCCAGTAGGACCTGAACAAAAACTTTCCTACAGGAACGTCATGACCAGCAGGGGCGCCGAGGACCAACAAGGACTGCCCAGTATCTCTTTACATCTAGAGGCTCTGGCCAATGCTCTATGAGCATGGGTTTTAATGTTAGAGATGTGAATTCTTCTTGGAGCCATGGAAATTCTCTAGAGCCTGCTCTTCACTGTCATATTCTATTAATTAAACGTCTTGTTTGTTCACACACTAGAAGAATGTTTAAACGGTTCTATAATAGTATATAATGAGAACAAATAATTGAAATATTTATCAAAAATACTCAGTGGAGTACTGTGTAGGTGAGGACAGCCAGCGAGATTTTGTATGTATTATTTCTCTTATGACTGCTGTTCTAGTAACATTTCTACTGTTTACTAAAATAATGTCTGAGATCAACTGTATTCATCTTCTCTAACTTGAAGTTTTCAAACACATGTCCACAATTTAATGTGATGACATGGTTACAATTCTGAATGCTAACTCATAAGATCTACTCTCCATATGTGAAGAACATAATATTGTCTTATTAACTGTGGCCCACATCAATACATATTATTGAAATATTGAAATAATCCTTCTCATCTAACTCATTAGTCTTATTAGTCTACACTGTTCAAGTTATGAGCAGCCTATTCTAATGTTATGCTACGTCAGATCAGGTTTTGTGTTCCACTTGGATCTTGGTTATCTCTGATAAAGTGTCCTCCAGGCGCATCCAGCTTGATGTGCTATGTAGGCTCTTATGAACAGAGCTGCAGCAAAACATGAGAGGGAAAGTGATGACTGTTCCTCCAGGGGCTGTAGAAACAGCTCAGTGGTTATGAGCGCATACTACTCTAGGAGGGGATCCAGGTTCATTTCATGACCCCTACAATGAGGATCTCATAAGCACTTGTATGTCCAGAAGACTGGTATATTTGGCCTCCATGCACACTACACTGCCCACATGGGCATATATACACATAATTAAAAATATAATATTTTATCAAAATTGTTCATTCAGTGCTAGGAAGTAGCCAAAGGAAGAGTTATTTTGTCATATATATGAGTAGTATATTGAATTGTTAATATATCAAAAGCAGAGTCCTCATTTTGATTAATAAATATTGTTCTAAAGACAACAAATTTACTAGTATAGGTAAAGACATTGGCTCACCAGATCAGTCTTATTTTTTTCTCAATAACAACTTCTTACTATCCCTTCTCTGAGATATGGGTTCACAGGGTAACACATAGATCAAGCAACAGAGAACTGAGAAGTGATGCCCTCAAGGATTCTGCCCTACAAACTTTGACTGGGTTACTTCAGCTTGGCCAATGCATGTGGGCAAAATAAGTTGCATAGGACTAATATCTCTAATCTCCAGAAAGCTATGTAAGTAAATCCAAAATTCCATATTGCCTGTAAGTGATGGTATGACAGACATTTATTAAAAAATGAAAACAAGTGTTATTGAGTATGAAGATAAAGGTATCCCTGTTCCATGTTATGGGTAAAAGGTTCTGCTACAACATTGGGATATAGTTTGGAGGAAACTGAAATCATTACACATACAAGTTCGATCATGTAACCCAAAAATCACACATAGGTAGACAAGGAATGTGCCACTTTCATTTAAAATAGAATTTTGTTCTTCCATGTTCATTTTCTGACCCACTGTAATCAGGGTGAGGAAGCCTCAATTGAGAAAATGTCTCCATAAAATCAGGCTGTAAAGAAACCTATGAGCTACTTTCTTAATTAATGATGGAAACGGAAGGGCTTAGCCTATTATGGGTGAGGCCACCCATGGGCCAGTTATTCTGAAATCCATAAGAAATCAAGGTAAGCAGGCAATGCAGGGAGAAATCTTTATTCCATGTCCCCTACAGGCTTCTAGCAGAAATCATTGCCCAGATAAGATCAGAATTAAAAAAACGTGGATTAAAGATATGTTTTCCTACCTCAAAGTTCCAAATTAGAAGTATACCTTCCCATTTAAATAAGCAAAGGTCTCTCACAGATGTACTCTCCATTTTTCATTTTTACTCAGGTTGAGGATAAAAAATAGCCATCACAGTGGATGTATAAAAATATCCACATATTACTTTGTATAATATGATGAGTTTTCAGGTGAGTAAAAAGCTATAAAAACCTTGTAGTGTAAGATTATAAAAAGACATTGCTTCCCAAAGCCAATATAAATACTCCACCTTCTGATTGTTTCAGCCATTTTAGGTCATGTGTACTGACACTGCCCATGACTTCTGTACGATTTCAGTCATTGCTAATGGGATACTGGCTGTTTCCCTTAAAACAGAGGTTGACTCAAGTTTTCTGCTGGAAGCAGAATCTCCAGATGCTATTGCTTCCATACTCATGGATTGTTTTCCTGCAGGCTCTCTCTTTCAACCTTCCTGTGTATTCAAGGGTGGGGAATCTCTACTCTACAGCATCATTTTATATCCCACTGTCTTAAAGCTCAGCAAATACTTTGTGTGTTAATTAAATTGATTATTAAAAGATACATAAAATGTAAATACATAAATGGTGCCACGCTCCATCTATCTGGGATTGACCATAGGCCTGGGAGGATCAGGTAAATACAATTAGTCAGTACCCATCTCATAGCGAATCACCAAATATTTATATACCCTTGTATCTAGTATTTGGACTTCTTCTCCTGGAATTGTTACATCAGGACTACCAAAATTCCAACCACAGACTACCAGGAGCCTTCCATTTGTCCAACAAAGGGAGTAGACAGAGACCAATATAATGACCTTGCACTTTCAACTCCCTGAACACCTCTCCTAAGATATAACCCAAAGCCCCACCTAACACCCAATATTCCAGGACTCTTTTTCCAGCCTCTGCTTGTCAGCACACTCTACAGTCATGCTTTCCCATTCCCAGGATATTACAGTTGGATATGGCCATAGTATCCAAATACTGACATTTGACCCCATTCTATCCTCTATCCTCTTGAGTCTTACCAAATTCAGCAATCAGTTATCTCTTACTCTGTATCTCTTCTCCTGGTTCATCTCCATCCCAAATGCCACAAATCCCTGCTAACTAACTGAAAGATAAATACCAGCTGTTCAGATAGCTAGGAGACTCATGACATGACCTCACTAATACTAAACACTTATTGTTCACATAGCACCTCTCTCTCTCTCTCTCTCTCTCTCTCTCTCTCTCTCTCTCTCTCTCTCTCTCTCTTCTAAGTGTTTGTGTTTGTCCTGGGCTCATGTGAGAGATTCTCTAGAAAATTTCTCTTTGCAAGAGATTCTCAGTAAGAGCCAAGGGCCAGAATTCATCAGCCCTGTCTATACCAGGGTTTTGGATGGATTTTTTCTTTAGTGTGTTTATGTAGACAACAGCCATGATAGTTCATGGCTGTGATAGGCAAACCGTGTTCAGAAGATAGATTCACAGAGGTGTCCTACTTGCTTACCTCTTACATTTTTTCCAAGTCCTCTTCCTCGGTGTTCTCTGATCCTTGGGGAACATGGATGAAACTGGATATCTCTGTCATACAAATTATGAAGATTGGGAAGGAAAAACACTGTTTGTTTCTTCCCATGTGATGAACATAGATTCTGTGTGTCTTGGTTTTGAGGTTAGAAAACTAGAATGGGAACCCTGGAAGAAAAAGAAATATTGAATGAGACGAAAATGGGACCAAAGGCAGGGTTGTATTGGTAATGTGAAACAAATGATAAAAATATGTTGAAAAGCCCTTTATTTATTAGTTATACTAGTTTGAGAAAATAAAAACTACCCTTATACAACACAAGGACAATTGCCTGGTGTAAAAAAGGAAGTCAGCAACAGTGAATGGGATTGAAAAGGTATAGAAAGGAGAACTCCCGGTCACAAAACAAGAGTTTGATGCAAATAAAAATATTTCTATCTAGCAAACTCTGAGCAGTAAACAGACAGTGAGAAAGGATGTCATATTTGCAGGCCTTTATAAGGCCTGAGAATAGTTTTATTTCAAAAATAATAAAATTCAAAAAGTCCCAAGTGTCCCCATTACAAAGGAAGTGTTTTAATAACTTTTATAGGCAGAAGTGGCACTGTCTATGAGTTCATTGGAAAGAGGCCATGTCCATCTGAGACAGTGGAATAGACTGAGCTCCTATACAGAAACACAACTGTGTGTGGTGCTTTTTTGATTTCACTAAAGAGACATGGCTACAGGATATACATACATACATACATACATACATACATACATACATGTAATATATACATATATACATATATATACATATATATATACATATATAACGATACACACACACACACACACACACACACACACACACACACATATATCGGCATTGACCAGAGACTACTCATCATGAACTTGAGGATCACTTGTGGTTTTCTTATTGTTATTTTAAAAGGCAACTGATGAGCAGGAGATGCTATGTGTCCATATGGACATGAGAGAGACAGTGGGCTTCTTTGACAGATTTCTGGCCAAGAATTCTTTGTGGCTTCAGGCCTCTATTTTACATTGCAGCTGGTAGAGTCTGGTGGGGACTTGATGCAGCCTCTAGAGTCCTAAAAAACTCCTCTGTACAGCTTATGAATTCACTTTCAGTGGTTTTGCCTTGCATTTGTTCCACCAGGCTCAAGGAAAAAGCCTGGAGTGGGTCTCATCCATCAGTAAATATAGTCGTAATATAAACTATGCCAATGCCCTGAAGGACAGTTTCGCCAACTCCAGAGACAATACCAAAAAAACTATATATCTCTTAATGATCAGAATGAAGACTGAGGACATAGCCATGTCAAGAGACACAGTGATGCAAAATTACTCTGAGTTCAGACAGGAATATCCCTGCAAATCTATAAGGTGAAAAGCAAAAACACTGAGACCCTTAAACTATTCTGATTGATTAGAAGGACCCAGGAAAGCAGTAAACCACAGGTTCCAATTGTAGTTACGCAATTAGTCTTGTTAGAGCTAGTTATATAAGAAACCATTCTTTTAAATTTTAGAAAATGTAAATATGATAATTATATGGTGTTATACATCAAGTATAGTATAAGCTGGGCAGTGGTGGCACATGCCTTTAATCCAGCGCTTGGCAGGCAGAGGCAGGCGGATTCCTGAGGTCAAGGCCAGCCTGGTCTACAGAGTGAGTTCCAGGACAGTCAGAGATATACAGAAAAACCCTGTCTCGAAAAATGAAAAACTAAGTGTGATATAAAAACATTTACCTGAATTGGCCTTATCAAGAACCTCACCGAAGCAGAGTGTTGTGAAGACATCCAGAGAGATTTTGGCAAAGGGTTTGTTCCTCTGCTGCCTACAATTTTAGTAACACACCTACTTTTTATTCTGTTGAACTGCTCATGGAACAGTGTGTATTCATCCTATTAGTGTGATGTTTCAAACACAGGTTCATTGTTGAATGACAATGCAGTTCCTGCTTTGAGGGCATCTCATAACAAAGACAGACAGGAAACATACAGCATGTTGTTCTTAACTGTCGTCAATCCATACAGCTCATTATTTGGAATAATCCTTCCCATCTAACTGATTAGTTCTCACTCTCTACTCAATCCTGGATCACACAGCACTCAGTTCAATACATTTAAGACCAGTAGTTTTCATTAAGTTTCACTTGATAATATGTTTTGTTCTGTCGGTCTTTGTCTTTCCTTCATGTTAATTCAGCTTCGTGTCAATTTAGGCAATCATGAACAGAGCTGCACCAAACATGAGAGAAAAGCTTTAGATTTCTCAACCAAGTGCTGGTTTCAGAGACTCAGAGATTCATAAATTATACTGTTCTTGCATGTTAACCAGGATCAGTTAGTGGTACACACAGTGAGCAGCTCATATCCACCTATAAGTGTGGAGAACCAAGGACCCTCCATGAGTACTACACTACCCATACAGAAACATATACACATAATTTAAATAATATATTTCATTAAAAAATAATTGATCAAGTGTTGAAAGTTAGCAAAATAGAAGAGATTTTATGTAGCATATATGAGGCCTTGATTTAAATGATACCATTTAATAAATACACTCCACAAGTTGATTATAAAATATTGTATTTGAATCATCACTATTTACTGTCAAAGGTAAGGACACCATTCCAATCAGGTTATCAGTCTCATTTTCTTCCACAAAATGACTCGTTTCCATCACCTGCCTAAGTTTTGAGGCTACAGCATGAAATACAGTTGAGAGATCAAAGACATGAGAGGTGATGTCCACAATAAGTGTGTATATCTCTCTGCCTTACATTATTAGACACAGAGATTTGCATTTTCATTAATGTTCAAGAGATCTTTCAATTGCCTCCTGTGGCTAAAAGTTGTGAGTAAGGAATCTACAGTTCCTCAAGGCCCCTCACTGTTTCTTTCAAATTCCAAATCATTACATTGGTTCATCTATCACTGTCCACTTCTTCTTCAGATTCATCACCATATCCAATGAGAAAAAATAAATATATTTTCATTTATTTATTTATTCATATTATATTTGAAGCATTGCCTTCTGCTCCTTCCCCAGTCTTCACAGAGTGCACCTCCATCCCCCTCTTTTTTTGCTGAGAAAGGGTAGCCTCTTCTCTGGGTAGAAACCCATCCTGGAATACCATGTCCCTGCAGACTAGGCAATCAGCTTCCACTTAGTCCAGACAAGGCAGCCCAGTTGGGGAACAGGATGTACAGACAGCAGCAGACTTAGGGACAGGCCCTGTTCCAGTTGCTGGGGGACTCTAATGAGGACCAAGTTGCACATCTGCTACATAGGTACAGGAGGACATTAGGTCCAGCCCATGTGTGCTCTTCAGCTGGTGGTTCAGTCTCTGGAAGCCTCAAGCAACCAGGTTACTTTACTGTTTTGGTCTTCAAGGTTTCTCAATCTTTCCCTAAATCTTTGAAAATACACACTGAGCTCTGTCTAATGTTTGACTGTGGATCTCTACATATGTGTTAGTCAGCTGCTATGTGGAGACTCTCAGAGGACAGTTATGCAATGTGCATAACTATAACTTATCCTGTATGCAAGCATGACAGAGTATCATTATTATGTCAGAGATTGGTTCTTGCCCACAGAATTATTTTCAAGTTAGGCCAGTCATTGGCTGGCCGTTCCTGCAGTCTCTGCTCCATTTTTCTCCTTTGTGCCTGGGCTGTCTTTATATACCACAAACAGGAATTCTCTTGACATATATATTTTTTACTAATCCTTGATGAGTCTACATATATATTCAAATTTCTTCTTTCCACGTGACATGTGTTTCTGTTATTATTTATTACTGTGTTTTTTCTCAATGGATGAGTTGGGGGGTGTAAAGGTATCTGTACATGGTGTCATACAAGGCCTTCCAATGTCAATCAGCACCACATTTTTTATACATACTCTCTCATTGGGCATTAATATTTGAGTTCGTTAGATTCGTTGGCCAGTGATTTCCTGCTGATGTTCCCTCCATTTCCCAGAAGTGGGATTAAAGGTTGGAGTCACACTTAGCTCTCTTGCTATCCATGGAAATCTAAGCTAAGTCATCATTCAAACATTTTTGTTTGTCATTATGGTTAACCACACAAATATCTCTATAGGCCCATAATACATACATCTTTTAAATGTAACATTTACCCAGAAATTAAGAAAATGCAGAACATCACACAGGGTAGTGATTACTGAGTTTAGAGAACAGTATCAGATACAGAAGTAAAGGAACCTGAAGAGTGTGGAATGATGGCGTCTTAGAGGAAACTCAGTTAGGTTCCATGCAAAGGGGGCTCTGTGTAATCACGTTATAGCCAGGGAGGAATTCAGAAAGGGTCAGAGAACCGATAATACACATGAACTTACCTCTCACCAACCTTCTCATACAACTCATGCACATTACAGATAAAAGCAAGCACAGGCACAGCTGTGGTCACAGATCACAAGTCACTCTCTTGTCCTGGGATTTCTGAAGAAATTATGTAAATAGGAATGCTACCTATTTAAATGTGAGACTGCAGCATCAAGGCCTCTCAAATTAGCCGGGCGTGGTGGCACACGCCTTTAATCCAGCACTTGGGAGGCAGAGGCAGGCGATTTCTGAGTTCGAGGCCAGCCTGGTCTACAGAGTGAGTTCCAGGACAGCCCGGGCTACACAGAGAAACCCTGTCTCGAAAAAAAAACAAAACAAAACAAAAAAAAAAAAAGGCCTCTCAAATATAAGATAATTTATATAATATGTGGCTTCACCATGAACTCTTTCCCTTTGGAAAAAGGAAGTCTCTCATGATTTCCTTCTACAGAGTTTCATAAGAAAGGAAAATTCAAGTACCATAAGATAAAACTACTTGAGTAAGGGGTATCATATCAAGTTCCCCAATACCCTATGAGAAATAGACATTTATTTCTTTCATATTCTTTCCCAAATTTTAAAAGGACAATGAAAATTTCAGATAAACTCCAATAGGATATACTGAGCATAATGCCTGAAGAATATTCTTCTAATATAAACTTTATAATATAAATGTTATAAACTATAAAGGAGGAGTAGAGTACTCACAATGGTGTGTACCCATCAGAAGTTGCACAGGATGGCTGTCTCACCAATATCAAGACCTGTCTCCACCACTGTCACTCACAGTACAAAGATTATGCATAATGAAATAAGGGACACAAAACTTGAGGTCCTCTGGTCCAACACAGCAGACAAATATTTTCTGGTTGTTGAAAGAACAGGTTGTTTCCAGCACTTCAGTCCTTCCTCTGGTGGTGTGAATTACCAATGGAGAAAAGCACTACAGTGTCTGATTCTCTATGGTCGTCATCTCCTCAGGGCACAGGGTTCCTATGTTCATCCCTGCCTCTGCTCCCTGCTCAACATCTACTCATCACTTAGGAGTCTCTGGATCATTCCTTAATTCATCGACATGATCCTCAAGCCTGGTTGCATAGACCACTATGACCTGTTACAAACAGCAGGCCTTTCAGTACAACAATAATTCAGAAATATAATTAGGAACCTGAGTTTTTATGTGCTACAAGGTGAACAGAGATTAAAGAGACTAAAAAGTGCAAACAGTAACACATGGAATCACATATACTAAAAGATTTTACAGAACTCCCTCACGAGTGATATTTTCTAGATGAGTGATAAGAATAAGACTCACTATTCTGAATCCAAGGGAAAAATTTTAAGTAAATTTTTAACAAGATTTCCAATAATAAGAGGACCAATTACATCCTAAACAGTCTCCTGCACTTTACAAAGCTATAAAAATTCATGAAGGTTAAGATACCTTGTTGGGTCTACACTATATGAATGTAGACTCACTTGCTGTAAACATTCTAATTTGATTCCAAGACCTGAATAATGGGAATCATTTAATGTTCTACTTATCTGTACTTGGAAATCCAGTCAGAACTAAAAACAATGTACACATCCATTTCCTCTAAAAAGCACAAGGCAAATCTCAGTCACCTGAGGAAAAAATGGAAACCTTGCTGAGCTCTTGCTTTTATCCCCTCAGGAACCTCCCCCAATGCAAAGCACGCCTCAGCTCAGGATGAAAGCCCAGGACTAGCTGAGGAGCCCCATCCTCTTCTCACTAGAGCCTCCATCAGAGCATGGCTGTCCTGGTGCTGCTCCTCTGCCTGGTCACCTTTCCAAGCTGTAAGTGTCTCAGAGTTTCAGGAAAGGACTCAAGAATGACATCTGTGGAATGTCTGACTGATGGTGATGTTGCTTTTCCACAGGTGTCCTGTCCCAGGTGCAGCTGAAGGAGTCAGGTCCTGACCTGGTGCAGCCCTCACAGACCCTGTCCCTCACCTGCACGGTCTCTGGGTTCTCATTAACTGACAATGGTGTACACTGGGTTCGCCAGCCCCCAGGAAAGGGTCTGGAGTGGATAGGAATAATATGGAGTGATGGAAGCACAGATTATAATTCAGCTCTCAACTCCAGACTGAGCATCACCAGGGACACCTCCAAGAGCCAGGTTTTCTTAAAAATGAACAATATGCAAACTGAGGACACAGCCACCTACTACTGTACCAGAGACACAGTGAAGGAAGACTAGTATGAACCTGCACAAAAACCTCCCTACAGGGATCCTCAGGACCAGCATGGGGCAGTGACAATCAAGAAGAACTTCTAGGTCACTTTCAGAATATAGAAATTCTGTTCTAAGCTGTGTGAGCATGCTTTTTAATGTTAAAGATGTGGACACATTTTCCAGCCTTGGAAATTTGCTACAGCCTTTTCTGCAGTCTCATATTCTATTAAAGTTATTGTTTGTTCACACAGTACTAGAATATTTGAGTGGTTCTATAATCTAATAGTGTAAAATAAGAACTAACTAGAGTTGATATTTATCAAAATAACTCAGTGAAGCGCTGTGTTGGTGAGGACAGCCAGGGAGATTTGATAATGGATTTTTTTCTCTCATTGCTGCAGTTTTGTAACATTTCTACTGTTTACTGTACTTAATTGATCCTTGAGATTAATTGTACTCATCTTCCCTAACATGAAGTTTTTAAACACATGTCCACAATTTAAAGAAGACACAGTTATCTTTCTGAGGGCTAACATATAAGATCAGCTCTCTGGATGTAAAGAACATAATATGCTATTATTAAATGTGGCCAAGGGCCATACATATTATTATTGAAATAATGTAAGCAATTGCTAATCTTGTGCTACCAGGTAGTCAAAGGAAGAGTTCTTCTGTACATAGATATACTAAGTAGATTGAAATGTTAATATTCCAAAATCTCATTCCTCATTTTGATTAATACATATTTTACTTGAATCAACACTATTCACTATTATAGAAAAGGGCATTGTTTCTCAAGGTGATCAGTCTTATTTCTCTTTCAAGAACAATCATTTCCATCACTTGTCTGAGATGTGTGTTCACAGGATAACACAGGGATCAGAAAACACAGAACTGAGACTTGGTGTCTTCATTGATGGACATCTTTCTACCCTCCCATTCTCTAATTAGTCTCATCAATCTTGGCCAATGTATGTGGGAGAATAGTGTTATATAAGCCAACCTCTATTTTCTCCACAAAATGGAAATTAAAATTCAAAATTCTATGTTGCCTATAACCAATGGCGTGAGAATAAGAAAGAAAGAAAAATAAATGTTATAAAAATGGAGAGAAAGGGGTCTTTGTTCCTGTAATGGACCATGGTTCTCCAATATTTAAAAATAGTTTGGGCACATGCAACAATTACACTTACAAGACCATGTGACCAAGTATCTAAGTTCTGTAGAGTAGACAAGGAAATGACATTTTCATTTAAAATCAAATGTGAAAATTCGTTTCCTGATCCCACTACTCTACTGTCTTCAGTGATTATTCTCTGTGGAGGCCTACACTCTGAACTCTTATAAGGACATCCCTCAGTGCTTTAGCAATCCACATAGCTATGTCCTTCTCTTTGTGTTGTCAGCCTGGACTCTGTCCAGGAGAATGTGGAATATACTAATTTTAGTCAAACTATTTCTATTGTTTAGAATAAAACTGTAAAAACTAGGAGAAATTAGGAGTCCTTGAAGGTTCTAAATCAATTTGACTCAAGCTAGAGTCAACAGAAGGAGGAATGCCTCATAAGACCAGGCTGTAGACAAGCGTTGAGTATTTCTCTAAATAGTGTCCAAAATGGCAGGTCTTAGTTCATTATGTGTGTGGTAACTCCTCTGCTGGTGGTTCTGGATTCAATAAGAAAAGATGAAGAAGCAATGCATATAAAAAGCTTCCTATTTCCATGTGCTTATACAGGATTCCAACAGAAAACATGGTGCAAATTAGACCTGGATTTAAATGTAGATTAAATATCTGTCATCATACTTCAAAGATGCAAGTTAGAAATATATCTTCCTACTTAAAATAAGGCAGAAATCACTAACAGATGTGCTCTCCATTTTTGTTTGTAGTCACATTGACAACAAAAATAGCCATTACAGTGGGTATAAAATAATCTTCACACACCACTACACACACACACATCTTGATGAGTTTCCAGGTGTGTAAATAATCATTAAACACTCTAATTACTGTCAGATAATAAAACATTCATTGCTTCCCAAAACATTGTCAACACTCAACTTTCTGATTATTTCAGCTATTTTAGGCAATGTGTGCTAACAATACCCCAGGAAAGGGTCTGGAGTGGATGGGAAGAATGAAGTATGATGGAAACCCATATTATAGTTCAGCTCTCAATCTAGACTGAGCATCAGCAGGGACACCTCCAAGAGCCAAGTTTTCATAAAAATGAACAATATGCAAACTGAGGACACAACCACATACTACTGTAACATAAACACAGTGAAAGAAGTCTAGTATGAACCTGCACAAAAACCTCCCTACAGGGATCTCAGGACCAGCAGGGGGCAGTGACAACCAACAAGAATTCCCAGGCTCACTTCAGAATCTAAGAAATTCTGGCCTAGGCTGTATGAGAAAAGATTTTTAATGTTAAAGATGCGGACTCTTTTTCCAGTCATGGAAATTCACTACAGCCTAATAACAATCTCCATTAAACATTTTCTTTGAGAATTTATTGTCTTTAAATCATTCAGACATTTTCTTTTTACTATATTTTTTCTTTGTTTTAAGGAAACTTTGTAAATTTATGATCATATACAATTAAATACTGATCACACCCATACCCTATTTCTGCAGACTTCCCCATAATTTTTCCCAAAATAAGCCTATTACAATTTCAGGACTTTCTAAGCCCAGTTAGTGCTACACATATGTGCATGTGTGGAGAGACAAGAACAGTAGCATAGGAAACCTAACAGTGACTACACCCTCAACAAAGAAAGATTCTCACTTACAAAAAAAAAAAATCCATTTACAACAAATCTTCAGTAAAACATAAGGCCCAAAATTCATCAGCCCATCTACACCAGGGTTTGAGTTTGGATTTTTCCTTAGGTGTGTTTATATAGACAACAACAGCCATGATTCAGTTCATGCCTGTGATAGCCATACTGTGTTCAGAAGATAGCACGTCACAAAGCTGTTTCCCATGGTTTTACCTCTTACATTCTTTCCAATTCCTCTTCCTCAGTATGCTCTGAGACTTGGTGGAACATCAGTGAAACTGGATATCTCTGTCATACTATATTGTCATGATTGAGAAGGACAAACACTGTCTGTTTCTCCCATGTGCGGTATGCAGATTCTGCCCAGAGCAGCTTTCCAGTCATAACTACATCAGTGAATGACAGGGTACCCAGAAACTGTGGTCCACCAGGCTGATGCCTGTGACTGACAATGTCTCTTATTTCATCTCAGTTTCCAACACACTTGATGCTTATTCAGCATATAATTATCAGTTTTGGGACTCTCATCACAAAAGACATAGAAATGAGCTTGAGTCAAGTTGACAGTGAACAGGCCTGAATGAGTGGACTTCAGTTCAGTTCAGCCATGAAGAAATCAAGCATGGACAATGATGCTCTCCTCTGATCCTTACTGTAGGAAGGAACCTCACTGCTTTGCTGGGATGAGGACTTGTGCATGATGACCAGGACATTCTTCATCTGTAAGAACACTTCTGTCACTTGTGGCTCTCAACAGAAAGTGGTGGCCACTGCTTCAGATTAATTAAGCTTTGGAAAAAACAGTTTAAAGACTCAAAAGTCCCTCATTAGAGATTTCTACTACATTTTTGTATCACAGATTAAAAATTGGTGAATCTGATTATTGACTGCCTCTGCCTTAGAAAAGTCTCCTACTTGGTAGAATTATAAATAATCCCAAGTCTGAAGCTTGATATTCTTTTAGTTTCCCTTTGATATACACAAACAAAAAACCCTATGTCTCACAGCTGAGATAAGCACAGTTCATTAATGGGATCCTTGCTTCCACAATTCAACCAACTTGGCATTGTTCTGTGGTTGTTCTTATGTGTTCTACTTTTCTGTCAATATGTGTTCTACTTTTCCTGTCAATATTGCTGTGATTTTCAGTATTTACAAACTGTTGTTATGTCTTACACATACGCTCTGTTTTCTGTAGAACTTTTCAGGAGTAAAACTGACAAGATTTTGGTCATGAATTCAGATTAG